>JADLIF010005127.1:0-10358 GCA_016648015.1 Steinernema khuongi
TTTTAACTCATTGTTAACTTGTTTCAACTGACTTGAAAAGATAATTAACAAAGGCCCAAAAGCTAGTGGAGTAACCGTTAATGCACTAAAGCCTTTTTTCATGGAAACAATAATGCCGCAAATGAGCATAATTAACACTGAGAAGCCCATGAAAATGGTCGCTATTTTCAATGTTTTTGCTTTTTTGTTCAATTCTTCGGTGGATAATTCTGTAAGAGGCTGCTGCGGTTTCATCTGTTTAATGGAAAGGTTAACCACCTCTAAATTGAGCGTGGAATTTCGTTGAGCTAAATTAGCAGTGATTATTGAATGCTCAAAATTTGTTTCGGTAATTCTTTTAAAGACTTTTGCCAATCAGATATGAAGCAATAAGAAAGATAGGGGAAATGGGGGATTTGTAATGCTGTCTAATGAATTGATAAGCCAGTTTTACATGGGTTTTAACCGTGTTGATAGAGACGCCCATTTTTAAGGCAATTTCGCTCTGTTTTAGTTTACCCTCGCTATTTAACAGAAAAACTTCTTTTCGTTGTTTAGGCATCAGGTTTACGATTTCCTGAACTTTTAAAAACCGCTCGTCAATTTCCTGATTGTAATGCTCATCGGCTTCCATTTCTTGAGAATGATCGGGAACTAAAATCATTTGCTGGTTTTTATTCTTCATAAAATCCAAAGAACGATTTCTGATGGAGATTTTAGCGTAATTAATGAACTCGCCTTTAATACGAATCATGTCCTTTTTCTTCCATAGGTCAAAAAAGAAATCCTGTACAATATCTTCGGCAGAGGTTTCATTTCGGGTAATCCGATAGGAAACCAAACACAAACCTTGATAGTGAGCCTGGAAAAACGCTTCAAAGTCCTCAATCGTCAGGCTTTCGTTCATTCTTGTTATTTAGACTAATTAAAAATAATAAGCGAAAATACAACTTATCGCTTAATGAAGCAACATTTTTATCAACAATACTTTTATTTAGGTAAAACGGGACGTTCAAATTCAAATGGTGAGGAGGTAATGGCCTGTAAAAAGGCAACAATTGCCGCTCGTTCTTCTAAGTTGATATCCAGTTTTTTAAGATGTGGAGAAGCCTGTGGAAATAAAGGATCGTTTATCTGTTCTTTGGTTGGCCTTGGCTGCGGCATGCCTGCCACATACATATTTAACAAGGCTTCTATTTCGTTAAATCGGCCATTATGGAACCAAGGGAAGGTACGCATGGCATCCCTTAAAGAAGGAGTTTTAAATTTACCTAGATCAGTAGTCGCTTTAGTAGCCTTATATCGGCCTAAATCCTCGCCTTTGCGACCATAGTTGCTCATACCCAAATTATGAAAATCCCCATCAGTAAATAAGGGGCCGTTGTGGCAATTGATACAACGGGCTTTGGTTCTAAAAAGATGTAGGCCTAATACCTGTTGATCAGAGAGGGCTCTTTTTCTGCCCAAAATGAAGTTGTCAAACCTGGTAGGCCTGCTTTTGATGCTTTTAACAAAGGCCGCAATGCTTTGTCGCAGTTCAAAATTGCTTAATTTCTTTTTGTTGAAGGCTTTCTTAAATAGTGGCTGGTAGCCTTTGATGTGGTTGATCTTGGTGGTGGCTTCTTCTAAATCACCATTCATTTCTGTAGGATTGGTAAGAGCATCGGCAATTTGGTCTTCTAAGGTTTGGTGACGACCATCCCACATCAAGCTTTTGGCTTCGCCCAGATTTTGTATGCTCGGCGAGTTCCTGATTCCCATCAAATGATCATTGCCAATGGAAAGCTTTCTACCATCCGTCCAGTTCAGTTCTGGTTCGTGACAGCTGGAGCATGAAATTTGATTGGAGCCACTTAATCTAGGATCGAAGAATAGCGTTTTGCCCAAGGCTATTTTAGCCACCTCTATGGAGTCTTTTGGTCTGTAAGGAAATTCAGTGGCACCTAGTTCTTTAAATACAATGCCTGAATCGATTTCTGGTTTTGGCCATAAAGCAGGATCCTTTTCGTATTGAAGTCTCAGTTCTTTTAAATATGCAGGGGTAATTTCATCCCTATAGGAAAAACCTAACAAGGTAAAATAAGCTAAAAATAAACAAAGAAGGATTTTGTATTTGATCATGATTAAAATAATAACCCCAAGCTTAATTGTGCCGAGTAGGCATTTTTTCCAGGATTAATAGCTGTACTTAGTAATTCGTTTCGACTTGTTTTTTGGGCTGTGGTATATTGGCCATCAATACCAATTACCCAATGGGTTCGGTTCTTTTTGTAGAATAGTTTACTGGCTACAGAGATTTGTCCGTAGGCATAAAGGTCATAAACTGCATCGGGAAGCACAACGCTTCTGATGAATGAATTGACTTTTAAAGGGTTGTAGCTAAAAGAAGGGTTTAAAGGTCTGTAATAAGCTAAATGAACTTGATTTAGCCAATTTAAATCATCCTTTAATTTGAGTTTTTTCTCTGCAAAGGTTTTGATGCCTGCCATGGATCTAAACTTTTCTACTTCGAGGTTGCCATCTACTTTTTGCATAGAACCGACTTGTAGTTTCAGCCCAAATTCCCAGTTTTTGGGCATGCTTTTAATGGCTTCCAAATAAGCATTTTCATTGCTGTACAAATAGTTGTTTCCACCTAATTCATAGTTGTTGTCTTTTCCCTTTTCTTTTTCCCACTGGAGATGAAATAGCCAATCATTTTGTTGGTAGATCAATTTTGCATAATAAGTCTCTAGGTCGAAGTGCCCATAATTTTGTCTGCTTGCATATCTTCCATCAGAGTTTCCACGATTGAAAGTCTCGTCACGGTCTAGATAGCCAAAAGCAGTTTGGAGCTGGCCATTATTTAACTTGAAATTGCCGTAAGCCTCTAATCCTTTCCATTTCTTGTCGATGGTAAACACTCTATCTGAAAAGTCTAAGGCCGTTCTAGACATGCCGTAGCCATTCATCAAACGGTTTAAATAATGTGGATAAGAGGTGGATTCGTAAAAAGCTTTGTTTCGGTAATCTACCTGATATTCGTTTTGTCCATATCCGTAAGTTCCTTTTACACTAATTCCATGTTTTCCCAGATGATAAATGATTTCTGGTTTGAGGATCAATCGGAAATGTTTTAAAGCTCCCCTCGGGTCGTTTGTACTGGCATGATTGCCCATGCCGTAGTCAAAGCCCAAGGCAAAGCCCAATTGGCTAATGACCGGGGTATAGGCCAAGGTATTGATGGTATAATCGGTACGTTTATAATGAACGGCTTTTTCGGAGCCATAATAATAAGGAGCAGGGTCGGTATTGTCAACACGATGGCTAAACGCAATACTGTCGTTTTGTTGGTCGTTAAAAATAAACTGACCCCACAGCTTTAGCTTTTTAAGTGTTCTAATCCCTTCAGAGGCAAAGGTTACCGATTGATTTCGCTTTGCTTCTTGAGCGAGTTTAAAGTTTCCGCCATACAACTGATAACTTAAATTGGTATTAGAGGTTTTATTGATTTCGCTTTTAGCCAAAAACAAGCCCGATTGTAGCAAAAAGTCATAGGTCGTTTGTTTGGCAATCGAACTGTGTATGCTAGTGGTGGTGTCTTGTGCTGCGGCACGAGTGAAAATAAAAAGAAGCGTAACCATTAAGGCTAGGCGGTTAATATGAAACATTATTTAAATCCTCCTGGTATAGCTGGCATAATCCATTCAAAATCTTCTGTAGAGTTGTTGGTGTCTTTTAATATTCTCCTACCATTTTCTACTCGGTCTACTTTTCTCATGAGTGCTTGTGAGCTATAAGAGCCTCCTGGTACAAATCCAAATCCAGCATCTAATTCTGGGCTCAATTTTTTGGGCAACCTTCTGTCGGGCGTACTGGGTTGTGTTTCTACGGCATCCAAAACAAATCTTTTAGGGACTTGGGTGTACAGCGTTTTACCTTGTATGGAGGTTTCTTTCACCTCTGCATATCTAGGCCATTTAGAAACGTCTTCGTCTGTTTTAAAGATCGCGTAGCCAATCCTGCCGATATTGTCCATCATCATGGTGGTCGCAAACTTTTGAATCACTAAAAGACTGGTTTTCCCTGGGGTTGGGATGTCTATTAGGGAGGCATAATCTCCGGGCTCCAAATATGGTGTGGTAATTACTTCAAAATCTGCACCGCTTAAATCAACCGTAAGATGAGGTTTGTTAACCATGTACACTTTTCCGTTTTTGTTGGTGAAAGGCATTTTATGGTTAATGGCACTTCTGGCAACCACCAAGCCTGCGCCAGGTTGTACAGGATAGCTGGTGCCATTTCCAGGAAAGCGATAAATGGCCTGTGCATACAGAAAATCTTCGTTAGCATTGGCGGGTGCTGGAGCCGTTCCCTGGGCTTTTGTCCAATCGAACTGGCCACTAGGAAGCAATAAATTTTCAAGGCGGTAAGTGGTAGACATACGACCGTACACAAACATGAAGTACAAGCCATCGGCATATAGCACTTGATCCGTGTTGTTGTAGATTTCGAAGAAGTTATCTCTTAACGAAGCGCCATCATATAAATCGGAGCCCGCATAATAAAGCTGCTTAATTACCCAAGGACTATTGATGCCTTTTTTAAGGGTCATGTTCAATTGATAATTACCATTGTTGGTTTTGATCTTATAATTGGTTTCGCCAGCGTTAAACACTACTTTGGTGGGTTCCTGCTCACCTGTTAGGCTTAAATATTCGGTTGCTGTGAACTCCCTTTTAACGGATACATCATAGGTTCCAGAGCTAATTTCTTTAAATACGGCTTTACCGTTTTGATCGGTAGTGGCGTATTCTACCAAACCCGTTTCCAAGTTTTTAATGGAAACGGTAAGGTTTTGCAAAGGCAGTTTTGAAGCGGCTGCGTAGGCAATATTGACGTTTACATCAACAGGCTTTAAATCAGGAACAAGATTTTTTTTGCAGGCGGTGAGGCCGCTGATGCATAAAAAGGCAATCGAAAAAAATATATTTCTATTCATGGGGAAGGTTTCGCTAAAGTTTTAAACTTATTTCTGCTCCAAATGAGGGCGAGCTATTCAAGACAACTAAATTGCCAGAGCTTTCTACGGTATGTTTTGGTCGCCAATTCAACATGTTGTACACATTGAAAGAAAACCTTAAGCGTTTGGCAATTTCCTTGCTCATTCTTAGGTGGACGTTTCCATAGATGATCGGATAACGTTCGTTTTCCCGCTCGGGAGAAGTAGGTAGTAAGGCCAAATGACCATATACAGGATTATCTGGGTCGAAGTTTTCTATAGGAAAGTATTTCAGTTCGGCATTGTAATATCCAATTGGGTAGGCCGATCGGTTGTAGTACACTGATTTGGTTTTAAAAGGGAAGTCTCCAATGATCCCGATCATCAGGCCCAGCGATGGGATGTGTGTATTGCTGGAAATGTTGGTTCTCCACTGAATGTTTCTTCTGTTTTCAGGTTCGTAAACGGCAAAAACAGCATCTCTGGTAAAATCAACCCCTTCCATATTCACAATGTTCATATAAGGAGAAGTGTCGTAGAAAAAGGAGTTGGTATAGCCAGCGCTAATGCTAAAGGAAGTAGATATGGCGGGTATTTTTGGTGTACTGATCATGAACTCCAAGCCTTTATTGTTGGTGTTTTGACTATTGATCATCTGATTGTAGCTAATGCTTCTTTTAATCCCTCCGCCAGTTGGAGAATAAGCCGCCTTGCCTTCATCATTGATGTAGTAGGTGTAAGCAGGAACCACAATTTCCTTAATGATTCTCTTGGTAGAAAAACCATCCTTCGTATTCTTGATATAGGCTGAAAAAGAGAAATTAAAGCCATTGGAGATAAAGGAGGTTGAAAACTCCGCAGTATTTGATCTGGATGGTTTCAGCTGATTGTTTTCGGGGTTGATGATATTGGTATAGACGAGGTAAAGCCGTTTATCAGGATCTTCGTTGTTAGCACGAATTAATGGGGTGTGGAAATAAATTGGACCAGGGGATAAGTGGGCCAAGGATGGTGCTTTGGTGGCAATACCATAAGAAAAACCAAGGGTTAGCTTGTCGGTAACTTTGTAGTTGGTGTTGATTCTCGGCGAAAAATTGAGCGCTTTATTTTGCTGATCAACCCTTATCCCTGTTCGTACGTTTAAATCGCTATTGAAAAGTGGAATGGCAAAACCGTCTTCCAAGTAAGCCCCAACATTTAAAACTCCTTTTAACTGGTTGTAATTGTAAGACTGCTCGGTACTGGAAGAGAATAATGGTTTAGAAGGATCAATGATCTGTCCACGGCCAAAATTGTCGGAATAGTAAGCGTTTGCACCGATGCTTAAACGGTGGTTGATGTTTAAGGTTTTATACTCTGCCGAAAGGTTAAGGTTGGCGTTGGAAGTAAAAGGCTTGCCTTCAATCACGGTTTCGCCCAAGTAGTAACCATTGGCATAGTCGCCCACATTTAAACCTTCTTTGTAAGCTTCTACGTAAGGGAACGACTCGCCAGCAATGCGATATTGCATGGAAGAGTATTGCCTCCCTGTGGATAAGCCCACGCTTAAATCGGCTTTTTTGAAGAAAGATCCCTGAGCAAACTGATAAGATAATCGGTTGCTGAAGGTAAACTGCTTGTATTCAAACCTTGATTTTCTTTCTGCAGGATCATCCAAATCTAACTTTGTTCCATCAAGGTTGGCACTCCAGCCCATAGAAAAAGTGTTTTTGAAACGATCGTTTGCCCCCAAAGCAATGGAATGCATGATGCGGGCACTGACTCTGTTATACGATTTTAGGTTGTCGCGAGGATCGTTGTTGGCCTTTAAATAATTCACATCGTAGTTAATGGCGCCCAGCTTTTTGGAGAGCTGAAGTCCCTTGCTCAAACTATATTGCGTGGTCCCGTTTCTGAGGGACACCCGCATGTTATAGGGAGACCGACCTGCTTGTCTGTTGATAATCACAGCGCCGTCGGTATAGTCACCATATTTGGCCGAAGCAACGCCAGAAATCACCTCGATACTTTCAATGTTATCTACCGAAATTTGCCTCATATCGTTACCAGAAAAGGCATTATCACTGGAGGTCGTGTTTCGGTTATTAAGGCCTAAGCCATACTCACCTTGGATATAAGGATTAAGGAAACCATTTACTGCTTGGTTTTGGGCCTGCATATTGGCGTCGTTACTCAACTGTACCCCATCTAAAATATAAGTTATCCCAAAGGCATTGTTCCTGCTAAATACATCGGTCGACCAACTGTCGCTAGCTACTGAACGCAAGGTTAAAATGTTAGGATTGGTGATGCTGGGAGCGGTAATGGATTTGCCCGGAAGCTGGTTCAACACATCGGCCAAGGAAAGTGCCTGTGTTTGCTCTATCAATTCTCTGTTGAAAAAAATAGAGGAATTGGAATTCCCAGACATGGCCTTGTTGGCACTTACGCTAATTTCCTTGAGATACAAAGAGGCATCATCCATTTTAATGACCAAATTGTTATAAGTGAGCAAAGGGTTGATGATGATTTTTTTAGGTTGTTTGCCAATGTATGAAGCCACGAGCGTAAACTCACTTTTCTTTGTTTTTTCTACCGAGAACCTAAATTCTCCCTTGCTTCCTGTTAATACAGCCTGACTTAATTCGAGAATAGAAACGTTGGCAAAAGGTAGGGGCTGGTCATTTTCGTCGACTACTTTTCCAGAAATGACCTGTTTGCTGATGGCTTGGAAACTATCAATTTGTTTTAAGGTGATGATAACGGTGTTTTCATTAATGGAATAGCTTAAATCGGTAGTTAAGAATAGCTTTTTAAGTGTTTCGTTCACAGAGCTTTTTGAAACATTTAGGCTCATGGATTTATATTTATCTATCAGCTCATTATTGTAAACCAGATTTAAGCCCGTTTGTTGCTTAATTTGATTGAGCACTTCAATTAACGGCTTATTTTTAACTGAAATAGATATTCTTTTTTCGTTTTGATAAAGCGCTTGCCCGAAAGCAGAAATACAAATAAAGAGGAAGAGGATCGGCAGAATAAAGCAGTATTTTTTCATGGTTTACTGTACAACAATCACTTGGTTTTTAAGGGTGAAATTTAATCCCGAAACCGCACCAAGCGTTTTTAGGATGTTTGGCAGGCCATCATTGGTTTGAAAGCTGGCAGTGTAATGTTTATTTAAATGTTTTTCATTGATTTGATAGTTCACACGATAATTTCTTTGCAGGCTTGCTAAAATCTCTTGCAGAGAGGCATTTTCAAACCATAAAATACCACGGCTCCAAGCGGATGCATTTTGGGCATCAACATGGTTTACCGTCATTTGCTGTTGAGCATAACTTAGCTGTTGGTTAGGTTTAAGGTAAATTTCCTTGCCATTGGCCTTGGCACTGATACTGCCGTGCAATAGAGTTGTTTTAATGGTAGCGGTATAGGTGTTGATGTTAAAAGCAGTACCATGTACGGTAATCAACAACCCTCTGGTATCTACTGAAAAAGGAATTTCTTTACTTTTGACTACTTCAAATAAAGCTTCTCCTTTAATGAGTTTGATGGCTCTGTTGGCATTTTTACCCGTGAAATGACAAGCATAGCGGATTTCACTTTCGGCATTTAGGGTAACGGTAGAGCCGTCTGCTAATGTTAGCATTTTAGTTTCTCCCTTTTGGGTGCTTACAGTATTGAAACAGGTTTGCACTGCTACGGTCTGCTGTTTGTTCAACACATACCAAGCTCCTGCCAGTATCAGGGGCGTAGTTAGAATGGCCGCATACCTCATTATTTTTCCAATACGCTTTCTTCTCTGCATTTTTTCTTCTTCAATGCGGTTTAGAAATCGGTTCCATCCCTTTTTGGGGTCAAATGTAGGCTCGTTGTTATTCAAATCTTTAAGCATTATTTAGTTGACTCATATGTATGACGACTTCGTTAGGGTTTGGGATGAATTTTATTTTTCTATTCATCCTGTTTTAAGGTAATGTCGTCTTGATTATAAAACACTTTATTATCACAGATAAACATTATATGAAAATCAGAAACTTTTCTTTTGGAGCAAAGGCTACTATTTGGGGCGTAGCACTTTTGTCTATAGTATCCGCATGTAAAAAGAGTAACAACGATGAAACGCCAACCACACCTGAAGTAACCAAAAACCAATGGGTAAGTGTAAGCGTGGGCGATTCGCACGCCATTGCCCTTACTAGCGAAGGCGCTATTTGGGGATGGGGAAATAATACTGGCGGTTTGTTGGGAACGGGTACAGAGACTCATGTAAGTACGCCCATCCAAATACAAGCCAACAAAGAATGGAGGTTTGTAAAAACGGGAACTAGCCACACCATGGCCATTAAAAAAGATGGTAGTTTATGGGCTTGGGGAACGAATACCAATGGTCAGTTAGGAATTGGAACTAAAGAAAATACCGCAAAACTTCAACCTATTCAAGTAGGGACAGATAAAACCTGGAAAACCGTTGCAGTAGGAGGAAGCTATACATTGGCCATTAAAGAAGATGGTTCTTTATGGTCGTGGGGAAATGGTTCAAGCGGCAGATTAGGAAATGGATTATCTACAGGAGATGTTTTGGTGCCAACACAAGTGGGGGCAGATAAAACCTGGGCCGAAGTTTTTTCATGGAACAATTGGGGTGGTTCTTTTGCCATTAAAAAAGATGGTACGCTTTGGGCTTGGGGTGTAAACCAAAACGGGATGCTAGGTACAGGCGATACCACGTCTCCTTTATCACCTGTATTGGTTGGCGGAACATCAACCTATAAAACCGTGGCTTCGGGAAGAGCAAGAGGTACCTTGGCGATTAAAAAAGATGGTACTTTATGGGCTGTAGGTAGAAATTCTAGAGGTGAACTTGGTTTGGGAAATACGGATACACAAAATACTTGGGCGCAGGTAGGTACCGATAAAAACTGGGAAACTGTTGCCTTGTTCAATCGTTCTGTAATTGCCACAAAAACAGACGGCTCTTTATGGATTTGGGGCGATAACGTGTATGGTGAGTTCGGAAATGGAAAAGTAAATCCTAATTCAGATTTGACCGAAACGATTTTAACACCGACAAAACTTGATGGACAAAGTAATGTGAAACTGGTTGCTGTAGCGTTTAATTTCTCGGTAATTAGCAAAGGAGCGGTGCCAAACACTTTGTATGTAGCGGGTTCAAACTTGGGTTCTTTCCCTTCATTGGGTTTTGGAAACACCGCGACCACTGCGCAAACGAGCTTTAAAGGAAATATTACATTGCCTTAGAAGCGAGGTCTTCAACATGATTAAAGAATAATCTTATTTATATTGTGGGGCAGGCGGAAACGTCTGCCTTTTTTTGCATTTAAAAATCTTTACTGCAAAGATTTTATGATGGTACACAAAGGGATGAGAAGTATTACTAACTTACTTAATTACT
>JADLIF010005135.1:0-12200 GCA_016648015.1 Steinernema khuongi
ATTTTTTACATCCTTAATTCCTAGCAGCTCCCCAAGAAATATAGAGGTGAAGCTTTCAATTATTAATGCATACTGGAGTACTTCCGAACGCTTATCGATTCCAAGATTTAGCATGATGACTTTTAATTGCTTTTTTTAATGTTTTATCTGATTGCATTTAAGGCATGAAAGTTCTTAAAAACATTCAAAATTCTATAAATCAGTAATTTATACATTTATAATATATTGAACGATTCTACTTGGTAGGGACTAAATGAAGATGGACTTTCCGACACAATCATAAATTGTCCATTATGTATGGCCCCTACAACAAATGCTCCTTGACATCCTTTCTCTACATGATTTTTAAGCCATTCATATTCGCGTTCTTCGTAATTCAGCAAGGCATCAAAAAGGTTCTCGCCGTTTGAAGCTTTACTTACCTTTAAATTTAGTAGTTTACCAGCTGGGGAGATGCTGAGGTTAAATTTTTCGGAAATTGGGGCCAATATTTTTTCAATTTGCTTGGGATAATTTGCATTTGCGAACGCAATACCGAGAACTGGCACCGAATTCGATTCATCCAAAGGAGGTAAATAGGCACGGATTGCCAAGTCAAAAATTTTTTGCAGGTCTTCTATCATTCGGCAATGAGTTCTTCAATCTTTGAAAGATCAAGGTTATAATCAAATTTTTTCTCAGCATCATCGTCCACGTTTGTATATCCAAACATTAATGCGATTCGGGCAGTAATACTACGGGTAACTTCATAAATTTCACCAATATCTTTGTTATAAAAATAAGCGCTTACCTCGCATCCAAGCGTTCTTAGCAAGTATATAAAGCACTTATTGCCTGGAAACCTGAGCAGGTCAGCTTTTGCCTCATAATCATTATTTATGACTACGGCAGTTGGAAATTCTGCTTGTTCCCATTTGATAATGTGAGATTGCAAATCATCATTAAAATCGATGCTCAGTCCGCCCTTAGCTGACATTACCTCATTTAGAAGGTCATATTCATGGAAATACATTTTAAAATATTTCTGTGTAATATCCATCCCTTCGACCAAAAATATTTCAGGTATCGCTATTCTGAAGATTAATAGCGCAAGACAGAGTTTAATTCCCATTGGATCTTCCTGGTGGACATTGATTTCCAGATTAAAACCTTTGGGGTCTATCGAAAGAAATACAATCTCACCAACTGTTTTTCGAATCTTTAAGCTTTTTATACTATTCTGGATTTCTGAAATTACATCTTGAAGGTCACCTACTTCGAGCAACTTTCCCGACTGTTCGATGAGGATCGAGAGAAGCGAAAGCCTATTGGGGTTATTACCATGATTTGCACACAGTGCTAAGACAATTTTTTTAAACGGTACTTTAGAACTTTCCAAATTATCCTTACAGTACTTAAGATAATCGAGATACTCTGGGACTTGATTATTTGGCGCTGGGTTTTCAATATATTTTACGTTGAGCCGGCTAAAATAGTCGTGAATATCGACTGTATTCTCTTCATAGTCCGAGATGCCCATTAAATCAATAAAATTTTCTCCTCCAAAGGACGCAACAGATATTTTTATAAGACGTTCAAGCCGATTTTTTTCACCTGTTTTCATGTATAACAGAATTGCCAATGTCAGGCATCTGTTTGATTCCTTGATCATTCCGCCAATTTCAACGAAGATATCAAAAGCCTCCTCATAATTAATGACAGCAGTTTTAAACTCTCCTTTTGCCTCAAGTATCGAGCCTCGTTCTTTCAGTCCATGGGCAATCCCATAGCTATAATTTACCAATTTCGCAGATCCAATCGAGAGATCAATAAGGCGCAGACCTTCTTCCAAATCATTCTTTTCAGCGAAAATCTCACTCATTATCCAATGGATTCTGCATTGTTCCTTGTGGATATTCATCTCAACGGCGTGAAAAAGTGCCTCCTGATAGATTTTTAATGCTTCATCAGTCTCACCTGTATCCCTGAATATGTTTCCGTAATTAATCAAGTTCAATATCGCCTTTTTGAACAGCTTATATTTCTGACACTGCTGCACTGCAAGGGCACCATATTTTTTGGCCTCTTCGTATTTATTCATCTGCCGGTAAATCGACGTGAGTGCATTCAGCGCAATCAATTCCAAACCAAAATAATAGTCAGTAAGTCCCAAATCAAGTAGCCTATGGGCATATTTTCTTGACAGATCTCTATATCCATCAAAATGATTTAAACTGGAGGCTAGATTGGCCATACTTGACACCATGCCGTAGAGGTTTTTCTGCTTGGCAAAGAGGTCGTAGGCTTTTTTACAGACATCAGCCGCCTGCTTGTACTGATGAAGATCAATATAGATTTTAGATAGTGAAACTAGCAATGGCCCGGTTTGTTCTGGATCTGCTTCATCATCCTGCTCCAGAATAGAATCAACTAGTTCCCGGCCTTGGGCAATTTCACCGGATTCTACCAGATCCATTGCCTTATTCATTTGAGCAACCAAATGTAACCTACGATTACCTGCCCTTGCAAAAAGTAGGATGGCATCCTCTATCATCAATGCTGCATCTTTATCCAACTGTAAAAATCTTTGATTCTGATAGATGCAAAATTTCAAGTAGCCTTCGGTAGCCGGGTCACGCGGCTTTTTCAAAAGTGCGTAGGCAATCTTGTTGGAAAACTCAAACTCACCACTATTATATATTTCCGGTAGTATTTCAAATCCGAAATCCTCAAGAGCCTCAGGTTCTAAATCTATCAAAAGATAAATAGCCTGTCTGAAATTTTTCGCATCCTTAAAGTAATTACCAAGCCTAGATTTGTAAGCATCTAATAGTCCATCCGTTTTGGTTTGCTCAACTACAAATTTTTTGAATGCTGGATGAAAAACTTCGATTTTGCCCTCGGTTAATCTATTTACCAATCTAAGGCTGTCAATAAGCTCTATGGTTTTCTGAAGTTCACCACTGAAAAGTAGTTGTGAAACTTCTACTGTGGTAACAGGAAAATGAGCAAGGGAACTAAAAATTATACATTCTTTTTGCGATACATCTAATTGCTTCCAGATAGCACGATGGTATTGATCCACTCCTTTCGGAAAAGGAGATATACTGTATTGACTAAAATAATAGAGATAAAGTGCATTTCCTTGAGAAGCTTCTAATAGCTCATTAATGTCGAGTACATCCAAACTGATATCATATTCCTGAAGAAATCTTTTCGCTTCTGATTCATTAAAATTCCCGATGGGCACTACCTCAATACTCTCGGCATCAAAATCCGTCCTCAACTGGGAAGCATAGACAAATATATTTTGATGCTTTTTTAGTGGAAGAAGTCGTTCAATTATTTCACTGGAATTCTCGCATTCATCAATTAGGAACGTAAGTGTGCTATCTACAAGCAATCCTTGGAACAACTCTAGGCCGTTTTCAATATCAATTTTGTCAATCAATTGTACTCCCGCGATGATATTATACTTATTGATAATATGCAACAGCACTGTCTGGAGAGACTTATTCTTTAAATTAATGTAGATAACATCTTTCATTTTACAGGAAAGATGAAACAACATACAAGTTTTTCCAACCCCAGGGTTACCCACAATAGCTATTTCCTTATTTTCAGTTAGGATTTGATACACTTGGTTTAAATGCTCCCTTTCTATCAATCTTTTTCCAGATTGCTCATTAGCTAGATCATCTACGTAATTTATTCCAAACTGAATGCGCAATGTTTCCTGATTTGGTCGCACAAGCTCCTGAACCGTTCCGTCATTGTTGAGATAGACGTTTTCTGCATTTAGGATTCCCTGATTTACAAAATTGCCTCCTATATTAAAGATTGATCCAGAAGTTTCCTGCTTATCAATCTTCATTCTTTTCGGGGTTGGCATAATAATTTCCTTGAATCATGTTGATATCCCTTCCAGCTGTTTGGCTTCCAATAACAAACCCAGAAGTCTTGCTTGCAGAAAAATCATTGATGTTTTTGATGTTCTGGAGATTTTCTTTTGCCCAGTCACTAAGTATAGGAAATAGATCTGAAGGCGCCTGGTCACCGCTGACCTCAGTATATAATTTATTGATGTCCTGACCCAGTGAACCGGTGCCCTGACGTTCACATATTTCCTTGACAAAAGTCTCCGCCTTTTCGGCGCTACTGAACATTTTGCCTATTTTACTAAACAAAGGTTTGAAATCTATGTGTTTTTTAAGTGTATCATAAGATGCACTTGCTACAATCTTACTTATTATTCCTGCGTGTTCACTATCCCAAAATTGCAAAAGAGAGGTTAAGATTTCCATATTATTTATTTGAATGTGTTTTAAAATATTTTTCATCCAGTCTTATCTGTTTCTCTATAGACTGTTTGGTAAAAAAAGTAATTTCAGGAAAATAGCTATCGAACGATTCGTGAGTCTCGATCAAATGTTCTAAAAGACTGAGGTCATAGCCAGCAGAATCTGTGTTGACTTTCAAGGGATCGTTTCTTTTAAGCCTTTCGAAAAGAAGAATATTACAAATGGATTGGAAGATCTGATCGCGACTATATCGGGCATTAATGGTTTTTGTAATTTCAGACAACCAATCTTCCTCAAAAAAACGCATGTGTGCTAGAGGGAAAAACTCTCCAAGCTTTTTCATTCTGTCCGTTATCACATCTTCCCCCAACATCATTTTTTTTGGCGGTTTTTCCTTTTTTAACTCACGATTGATTAAAGGATTATATAGAGAATCTCCTGTTAGCTCGCCTTCTTTGGAAAACTTGAACTCTGTTTTGACGAAGTATCTTTCGCTTTTTTTTCTCACCCTATGACTATCATCAACAATATAGTATCTTACCGCCACTTTTCTGCCCTTAACATACTTATCTCTAAATAGTCTAAAAGAAGGGCTAACACGCATCCCGGCCTTGGACTGGAAAGCTTGGATAGCCATAGGTATAACGTAATCTTTAAGGTGACTGGGCACCATGCGATCTATTGTCAATCTGAGGTCTGGACCGAATGAAAGCAGGTAATCTCCATTCTTCTGCTCCAAGAATTCCATATCAATTGCATTGCTATTTCCTCCCGACCTTTCCTGCCAACCCAACAATGAATCCAAAAAAAGCTCTGCATATTTTTCGTTTTTCATCATAAAACCAAACTCAAATGGTTCCTCATTTCCCTCGCTGTCTGCCAGGTTGAAGTATGCCAGACCACCACATTCTGCCTTTCTATAATTCTCGACAAATGCAGTATCAAAAAGTAAGGCCATTGTGGGCCGAAGTCCAAAATCTAATCCAAAAGGTAATAACATATTTTTTCTTGAACATTAAAACTACGAAACTAGAGCCAATGCTACCATACCATTTTATCCACAATCAGATACGGGAAATCCTTACGTTGTTAAAAAATCAATATGTTAAAATGAGAACCATGACATTTTTTACACTTATCCTAATCACATCTGCTTTTCAATTTTAAGCGGATTTTTAGTTAAAGTATTTAACCAATCAAACCAGTCAGTAACATACAGAATTTTTACAATGTTGCTTTTAAGATAACGGTTCAAAACCTACAAATCCCTTTGCTTTCAAGATTGCTGCGGTTTCCTCATTGAATTTTTTGACAGCTTCGGGATCAAAGTATCGTGTTTCAACGCAACTGCCGTTTTCCTGATAAGTAGCTCCCATGCAGTAAAGACTGGAAAGAACATGTGGCTGATATGTGCCCTTTAGTAGGGCAAGGATGTCAAAGGCAAATTCTGAAAAATAAGTTTCAGAGTAGTTCAATAATAAGCTGAAATAAGAATCGTCTTTATATTTTAGGCATTTTGATGTGGACCAAAAGGATAGCGAAGTGCTATTATTAGGCTCGACTGCAACATTTTCATTTCTAAAAAATATTTTTCCGCTATCAAGTTTGTGTTCTGTTTCCGCACGGAGTATTATTCCGCCAAAGAATCTCCGGATCATTGTGGCGCTCACCAGTTCATCTAATGCAGCAAAATCCTTTTCATCTTCTTTTCGAAGTTCAAAAAATACCGTAGCACAGAAGAAATTAGCCGGAAGATAAAGTTTGCCGCGGCTATTCGGAGAATCGACACGTGCCAATAATGGCTTCAACTTTGACAGTTGCTCGACCGCTTTCTTGGCCGATCGTTTATTGAATGCTGATTTTACTTCGATTACTGAGTGGACATATTCCACTGGGATGGCAAGTGATCTTCCCTGGCCTGAGGAATCGGGATTGTCCTCCACCCATAACACTGGTGATTCCAACTGATCGTATATGATCACATCGTAGTGAACCATGTGCTCGGAACTTGAAATACCGGGTGAAATAATAAAGCCAGATGTTACGCCATACCGCTTCGGCAGGAATTCGCTCAGCCATTTTCTAAATTCGGCTTCTGCGACCAGACCATGCCTCGTTTTTACCTGGCTGTTACTACCTTGTTCTTTCGCTATGTCATAGGCAGCAAGCATTCTGGTCTTTGCGGTAAGGAACTGTTTCCAGCCTTGGCTTGGCGTTTGTACCTGAAGTGGGGAGCCTTTGCTATTCATTTGGTTTACGTAGTTTTATGGTATTAATATACGGATTAGTTTCTCCAATGGTAAAAATCTGCAAAACTAATCTGCGACCCGTATAAACTTGTGGAGTCCTAACTTGGTCAACATTTCAGCTAATTGACAAGCCGAAGTTTATCATCAATTCTTTCTGCTGTAATCCATGGAGACTCCGAGAAGCTTTTTAACTCAGGAAATTTGTTAAACTCGTCAGCACTGATATAGTCTTTTACAAGCAAATCAGAAACATATAGCGGGAAAGTAACATTGCCCGCCCCGCAGGTGTATAATGCTAATAAACTATTTTCATAGATTGATCGAGTATCCATGTTCTCTCTACTATTAGAAGCCTGGGGGTGAAGATAGAACCCGAGAAAGTTTCTTGCCTCCTTTTTATCGTAGAGTATAAACTTACTATCGTGCAAAAGGGACATTATGCAAAGTAAAATATCGCTACTACTACCTTTGATAGCGTGTATGTATTTCTGGTCTATCGAGAATGATTTTATAACCACAGTTAAAGTTTCTGCTATTTCATTGTTGAAGGTTTCTAAATCGAATACGGAAGTATAGTAGATTACACCTCGAATAACCTTTTGGATTTGGTCGATTTTATGTTCAATATTAGCCATTAAGATTTCTGAACTTGACCTATGTTCCTCAAATGTTTTTCTTTCCTCATCATTGATGTTCTCCAGTTCACTAATTTTTTTATTCAGCAATCTAGTTTTCAAGGTACTCAGGTAGTGAAATCCTCCTTCTTTATGATAATGACGATCAAAAAGTTCTTTCACCTCGGCCTTTGTGAAATTTGTGTACTTTATTAAATGGGCTTCTGGAATATCTTCCAGTCCATCCGAGTAAAGAATATGGAAAAGTTTTGACTCGATTCTATAAATCGAAATTCCACCCAAAAGAAAGTCGCTTAGCTCGTCTTCAGTTTTAATTTTTCCCATCAACTCCTTTGCATCTGCACCCTTCATTTGAGAATCTATCAGCTTCTGTTTGGCATACCTATTATTAACCTGTCTGTGAAACATGCCTTGATTTCTGTCACTGTGGGCAACGAAATGTGCAAGCTCCTTTATAAGGCCATTGGATTTTATATGCTCACGGGATATGATTAGAAGTGATCTTAGGGTCTCCTCATCGAAAGAGTCATCTGCAATTTTATTAAGGCACTTTGTAATTGCCTGTTTTGTTTTGACTGACATTTTATGGTTTAGAGGTTAGTTCCGCTTTTGATTCATTGAACCATTAGCTTCAATTAAATTACGCAAGAATTTTTCAAAGTATTCGATATCCTCGCTAGTTCCAGATAACACTTTTGTACCATATTTCACATCAAATCCCAGTTCCTTCAAATCCGATTTTCTTGCTTTATCTGTAAACAGTATATCTGAAGCTTGGAGGGCTGTGGATATTCGCAATAGGTCAATATGATCACTGGGGGTTTCAGCTCTTTTCTTAATGCTCCAAAGACCTTCAATATGAGCTCGGATATTTAAAATAGAGATAAAGTCATAACGCTCATTTTTTAGCTTTTTTAGCAGCTGAACCGCCTCACTTGTGAGCAGTTTGTTCTTCTTGAGCATGTATTCGATTATAAGGTCTATATAATGCGGCACCTGCTGCTCTTTGAATTGGACTCCTCTGGTAATAATGCCACCTTTTGAAACAAGTTCCTGCATCCTTGCTATGAGTTCGTTGGCATTTATCCATACAATCGCAGAAATCATACGGTCTGCAACTGATTTAACCATATTTTTCTGGCTACTATTGGATCGGATGTAATTTACGGACATCGTACCTTCGGAGATCATCCGCTGATATTTTCCGTTATTTTCTTTAATGGTATTCAGTGAATCTTCAAATCTGTTATTTGGCGATGCATGATTAATGAATGTATTAAACGTTATATTATTTCTCCGCACTGACGAAACCAGAAGTTGCGCTGTAATCTCAGCAGCATGCTTAAAGTAGTATCCCTGTGAAATCGCACTGAAAAATTTATGTTGTCCTTTTGCGCTTTCCTCAAATTTGCCAGATGTTTCTATGATGTGTTCCAAGGGCATTGGATATATAGCAAGCCCATTTTTAGCCGTAATCTCAATGAGTTCTTTGGTCTTTATCCACTTTTCAGAAGAATCAAACATTCCACTTACCACGAACTGGTCGAGACAAATAACATAAGTGTTTGCTAGGAGTTTAGGCATTCTGTGAATTTACATAATTCAATGTGTCATTTGAAATATCTTGCTGCACATATTTAGCTGAGTTTATTAAGCAATGCTTTGCCCATTTTTATCTCATAGAATTATGTTGTCACATTTTTATTTAATAATGTGACAATGCATTTCTGTTTATGTCACAAATTTATTTAAATTTGTGACATGTCTTCAATCCATCAGAAAATACAGCAACAAATCGACACGACGCCAGAAGGAGCTATTATATTCCCAACAAACTTTCGGGGGTTGGGAACTGACGATGCAATACGTCAGGCGCTTTCACGACTAGTAAAGGAGGGAGAGATCGATCGTCTGGCACATGGTATATACTACATTCCCAAAATACATCCAACTTTTGGAAAGTTAACACCGAGTATGGAGGAAGTGGCTGAAGCAGTGGCCGCACGTGAACATATTCGTATCCGCCCAGCTGGTGCATATGCATTGAACAAATTAGGTCTGTCAACCCAGGTGCCCTCTAAATTGGTATACATTACCGATGGTCAGGCGCGTCAGATCAATATCGGCAAGGGGGGGGTTAAATTTAAACCTGTCTCGCCAAAGAAGTTCGGCATGAAGGGTAGGGTCAGCAGCTTGGTTATTCAAGCATTGGAAGAGCTCAAAGAAAGCCAGCAAACACAAGATATACTGATGAAAATAAAGGAATTGCTACTGCGGGAAGATAGGGGTAATCTTTTGCACGACCTAAAACTTGCACCGGCCAAAGTAAATAATGTTATTTTCAAATTATTAAATGACCCTAAAATATGATCAACTGGCTTAACCTATCTGATCAAGATAGATTGATTTCCATACAACAGGCAAGTGCGCGGAGTGGACTGCTGTCTACCAAGGCCATTGAAAAGGACTGGTGGGTAACATTAGTGCTAAAGGCGCTTTTCAATAGCGATTTGGCACAACATCTGTCATTCAAAGGAGGTACATCGTTAAGCAAAGGATGGGGACTGATCGAAAGATTTTCAGAAGACATAGACCTTGCAATTGAACGAAGCTTTCTAGGTTTTGATGAAAACCTTAGCAAAAATAAGGTTAAACAATTAAAAAAGGTCGCTTGCGAGTTTACTTCAACGGTCTTAAAGGAGAAGCTTGAAGAGGAGTTGACCAAGCTAGGTCTGCCCGAGGGTACATTACAAATAACTGCCGATCCAGTGCGTGCTGATTTCCCGGATACGGACCCTCAGGTATTGCGCATTAACTATCGTTCACTACTGGACCCAATACCTTATATTGCGGATAGCGTGAAGTTGGAAGTCAGCGCCAGGTCCTTGAACGAACCTGCGGTACCAAGGGAAATCAACTCGCTACTGGGTATTTACATGCCAGATTTTGAATGGTCGGGGATACATTTTACCATTCCAGTGGTAGAACCAAAGCGCACGTTCCTAGAAAAAATCTTTCTGCTACACGAAGAATTCCTACGACCTGTCGAAAAGATAAATTACGAACGTATGTCACGCCATTTGTATGACCTGGAACGCCTGATGGATACTGAACACGCCGAAGCAGCACTCGCCGATACTGACTACTTTTTTTCAATTATTGAACACCGTCGTAATTTCATTTTCAAGACCGGGGTAGATTATGATAGCCATCATCCCATGACATTAAATTTTATACCACCAAGGGAGGTGGCGGTTGCATTTGAAGAAGATTATGCACTCATGCGTGAACAAATGATCTATGATGTTAACAGCCTTGACCTGAAAACTATTTTGGAAAGGCTGGGCAGTCTGTTAAAAAGAATCCGTGAACGACACGGTATTCAAGAATAACGGATGCCAGTAAGTTATGCTACAACATTAATAATGTTTGGTCAAGGCCCAATGTTTTAAAAAAAGAATTTAACTTTCCATTCTTTATTTCTATAAACAGATTTTGCCCATTAGCTATAATTTCATACTTTAGTAGCGATGAAAATCAGGGTCCTGCTGCTTTCGATGTTCCTACTATTCCTTTCGGCTAAACCGGTGGTAGAACTTGTATTCTCTCTGACCCAAGCTGATGCTTGCTGCAAGGCCAAAGAGGATAACCATTCAGCCACAGAAAACCAGAAACAAGAAACTGCATGTGACGATCTTTGCAGCCCCTTTCAACCCTGCTGCCCATACCTTACATTTTCTAGCCCTCAACTGATACTGACTATACCCAAGAGCTTTCTTTTGATCGAAAAATCGCTACCTGTTTATAGTACATCATTTTATACCAGCTACTCTGCTGATTTTTGGCAACCCCCTAAAATAGTTTAACAAATCCATCCTATATTATTTATAATTAAAGGCAATTGTGCCTTTAGTTTATGCTATTTGTTAAACTATTAATGTCAGAAAAATGAAACTCATTAAGTTATTTATCGTTTCGATTATATTCATCTATACCACCCAAAATGCTAGTGCTCAAACTACGCAAAATGCTACTGCTGCTATCATTGAGGCAGCAACAATAAAAACTTCAGCTATTAAGGTAAAAGGGGTAACCTGCAAAAACGATTTGATCAGCATTGCGACAAGTGTAGAAAAATTGAAGGGCGTAAGCACCTGCAAAGCAGACAAAGCTGGACCAACAACAACCTTTCAAATCAAGTTTGATTCCTCTTTGGTGAGCGAAAAAGAAATCTATGCTGCAATTATGGATACCCCAGGTTGCGAAGATCCAAAAGATAGACCCTACAAGATAAAACAGTAATTTACTGAACAAGAGCACCACGCTCTTTACTAGAAAACACATACAATGAAGAAATATTTGTTCATTGTTAGTTTGCTGTTCCCTTATTTCTTGCAAGCACAGGTTATCTCTGGAAAAGTAATTAACAATAAAAAACAACCATTAAAAGGTGCAAGTGTGCATTGGATAGGCACCAAAATAGGTGCTCCAACCGACCAGCTAGGCGAATTCAAAATAGATGCAACAGGGATTTCCAATCGCATACTAGTAGCGACCTACACCGGGCACCTTGCCGACACTGTGGAAATTGACAACAAAACTACGGTAACGTTCAATCTTAGAGAGGAACAGAACCTAACGGAGGTTATTGTTTCAACTACACGCAGTGGGATTTTGAACTCCAATCTCAACCCCTTTAAAATTGAGCAAATCACCCTTGGAGAATTATCAAAGGCAGCTTGCTGCGATCTGGCAGGATGTTTTGAGACCCAGCTTACTGTTCAACCCCAAACTACCAATGTTGTTTCCAACTCCAAAGAGCTCCGAATTTTAGGGCTTTCAGGAGTGTACAATCAGGTACTTATCGATGGGATGCCCATGATTCAAGGCTTGTCCTATACTTATGGCATCAGCAGTATTCCAGGCACATTAGTAGAAAACATCCATATCTCTAAAGGTGCCAATAGTGTGGTACAAGGTTATGAAAGTATCAGCGGACAAATTAATGTAGAAACCAGAAGGCCAGATCAAAGTGA
>JADLIF010005138.1:0-12892 GCA_016648015.1 Steinernema khuongi
TACTTCGGTTTTTTGTCCTGCGCCTTCAAAATGTAATAGCGTTCTACCGTTGGTATACGGGTTCTCTATATCAATGTTGGTACGGTACCAGCCTGGTCCCTGATAATAATGAACATCTGGATTGGTGGCATCGGTAGCGTTAAAGCAGTGTGGTAGATTAACTTTTTGCCAAAATGGTAGCTCTTCCGGGTTTCCTTTGCCTGCGGTACGCACGGCTTCCCAAATACCTCCCAAATCTTGTTTTACAAACTCCCAACCAGTATTTAACCGTTTTGAGTTTTGGGCTTGTAAACCTTGGCTTACTGCGATTAAGAATAGAAATAGCAGATTGATTTTTTTGAACATACTTAAAGTTTTTATTTGGTTGAATGCTGGGTTTTTCCCCAACATTTTTATCCCTGTAAGCTACAAAACCCTTTTTGTTTGGCAAACTCTCTCCCCTGTGTGCTGCTTCAACTTCATTAAGTTGGCTCAATGGGAGAGACTATTTCGCTGTTTAGTTTGCTAGTGTTACAGTATTACCTTTTTGATGTCTTATGTTTTTTAATTAATTAAATTACAGGTTGTTATGTGTGTTTTTTAAATGCTTTTATTAAAGTATGTCCGCTGCTTTTGAATGATTAATGATGTTTACTTCAGTCCAAAACGTGTTGAAAAAATAGCTGTGAAAAAACACGAAAACGTTTGCGTACCAATCTTCCTTTTTGGCAGGCTATTATTTCACTTTTTTTACCTGTATGGCGTTTAAAACCGGCTTTCCTTCCACACTTTTAAAAGTAAGCTGAATACCTTTATCATCGGTAACCATGCATTCAAACTTCCTTTCAACTTTTTGTGCAACGCCATATTTAGCTGCTAAGTTTAAAGCTTTGATCATCAATTTACCATTTAAATAAACATCAAAAATGCGTTGAGGTGGCACGTCCTTCCCTTCTGCAATCAAGCTATCCAAGTTATAGGGTAGATTGGTTTGTATGCCATTTCCCATGAGCTCTGCAAAATGCAGGGTGATTTCGTATTTTCCTTTAGGTACCGTAAGCTGGTATCCATCTATACCTACTTGCTGTGTTTGATAAATAGGGTCATTTTGGGTGCCAATGATATTTTTATCTGAACCATAAGCCATTCTGCCACTATTTTTGATCTTGAAAGTTTCTCCACCTAAGTGGCCCCAGCTATTTTGCTCGTAAGCTTTGCTTGGCAGCCAAATTCGCTGCTGGTCATCTATAAACTGTCTTTGTGAACCCATTAGGAGGTTAAAAGAATGACTTCCATTTAAAAAGGCTTGTGGCTGTAACACAAAATCAATAGTGCTTTGATCAGTATATAGCTTTCCATTTTTGTAGCCTTTGGCAATGAGTGTATTTTTACCCAATTTTAGATCAACCTCCCAATTGGCCAGTGCTTCATTAAATGCCTTTTTTTCGTAGGCTTTTCCGTTTACCGTTAATGTGGCGCTATCTAAATTGCTGATGACGCTTAGGTTTTGTTTAGTCTTAACATCTGATCTTAGCGTCCATGAGCCATCACCAATTTTAATATAAGGCACTGGGCTAAAATTTGCTTTGTATAGGAAATAGGTGTTTTTAGGTTTTCTATCCAAGGTGAGCAAACCTTTGTTATTGATGCCAGGCATAGTTTCGCTTCTGGTTTCAGAACTGAAATCGGATAAATTCCACGCAGCAGCACCTGCAATGAAAGGACGTTGCATGATGGCTTTGATATAGATTTGATGGTAATCCATCCCATATTCCAAACTTTTGTCGAACCTTACAGGAAGGTCGGCATGTATTCTAGGATCAACGTCTGCACCGTATTCGGTCACCATTATAGGTTTGTCGGGCATACCAGCATGTATCTTGTCCAAATTAGGACCAAAGTCTTCTGACTTTCCGCCATACCAACCTTGGTAAAGATTCCACCCTACTACCATTGGTATTTTAGTTAAACCAGCATTGGTATAGCCATTTACATCACCATGATTGCTCATTAAAGTGTAGCGTGTGGGATCCATTTTGCGGGTCAAATCTTCCAATTGCTGCGCAAGATTTTCAATGCTCTTTAAATAGGTCTTCTTTCTTTCGGGATCATTTCCGTAGCGCATTTTTAGCAAAACCTCGTTCATATACGCCCACATGATAATGCTTGGATGGTTGTAGCCTTGTTTGATCATTTCTACCTGCATGGCCTTACAGTTATTGTAAAAGGCTCCGCTTTCGGTGATTTCGTTCACTACTGGAATTTCAACAGAGGCTAAAATACCCAAACGATCACAAGCGTCGAGAATGGCCTGGTCTTGCGGATAATGTGCCACACGTAAGAAGTTTCCTCCCATGGCCTTGAGCATTTCTACATCTTTAACTTGTAATGCCGTAGGTACCGCATTGCCCATTTTGGCAAAATCTTGATGACGGCTAGCTCCAATTAATTTGGTGGGTTTACCATTTAGGGAAAAACCTTTTTTAGCATCAAAGCTGAAATATCTTAAGCCAACATTTGTTTTGATTTCGTCCAATACCTTATTGGTAGTTGGATCTATCAACTTGGTAATGGCTCGGTATAAGTAAGGTCTTTCTGGAGACCATAAAATTGGGTTCTTGATTTCTATTTTTGGAAGTTGAAAAGCATTAGCACCAACGATGCTGCTTTCGCCCACTTTATTAGCCGCGGCATCGGTAATGGTGGTCACTACTTTTAAGGGTTTGCCTGTAGTGTGATCGGCGATATTGCCTTTCACTTGAATGGTGGCATTTTGTTGGCTTACATTTTCTGCATGAATGTATACGCCATTGGTACCATATTGTTCTTCTGCAAAATGTGCATCGTTAACAATTACCAAAGAAACATTTCGGTATAAGCCACCAAAAAAGGTGAAATCGCCCGACAATGGAGCTATTAATTCATTATGGCTATTGTCAACTTTTACAATGATTTCATCATTGCCATTGAACTTTAAATTTTTTAAAGCCATGGTGAAACCAGTGTAACCACCAATGTGGCTTCCGATTTTTTTGCCATTTAAATAAACTTCAGTTTCTTGGTTTGCGCCACCAAAATCAAGGTATATTTTCTTTGTTTTCCAGGTAGGTTGAAGTTGAAGCTTTTTCTTGTAATACCCCACTCCTCTGTAGTAGCCAGGTACATCATCCAAAACATCAAAAGCATTCCACGTGTGCGGAATATTTACTGGGGTGTATTTAAGTTGCGCATAACCTTGGGCTTTAGGGTCCTTGGAGAAGCTCCAGTTCTGATTGATATTAATTACCGTTCTTGGTGTTACATTTATTTTCTGCTGCGAAAAGACTTGAATAAAGCTAAATATAAGGAGGATAGTGAGTTTTGTTTTCAAGAAAATACTTTTAACGGGTGATCAATTAGGGGGAAATTATGAACGCTTATTTGAGCGGAGATGAAGTGAATAAGGAGCATCCGTTTGGATGCTCCTCCAATCAACTAACCTATTTTATGAAAAAAAAATCTGATTACTCAATTCTGTCCTTTGCGGGGACATTGGTCTCGTAGCCTACGTAACCTTTGTTTTGGTTAATATGCCCAGTGGTGTTAAATCTTTGTGCCGAAGCTGGAATTGGCCATAACACATGGTATGGAGCAATGGTATATTTCACACCTTGCAGCGTTGGTACATTGTTTTTGTAGAAATCATTTTTCTCCATGATACGATCGTAGAAGAAGTTGTTATCTGAAAAAGTAGCCAAGCTGTAGGTTTTGCCGTTGTAGGCAGCTTTACCAGTTTGTGCAAAAATGTAGGCAATACGGGTTAATTCTGTTTTACGTGATTCTTCCCAGAACAACTCTCTTGCACGTTCATCTAAAATAGTACCGATGGTGATTTTACTGGCATCAGTTAAAAGCGTTGCGTTAGCACGTCTTCTTACTTCGTTAATGTCTTGCATCGCCAAGCCCAAGTCGCCTTTCCAATAGTAAGCTTCAGCACGTAACAAATACGTTTCTGCTAAACGGAAAACATACCAGTCGGTGTTAGTCCCGCGAGGTGGGTTCCAATAAGGGTCAACCGCCAAGGCGTTTGTTGAGTTGATGAACACTTTGTAATGTGGCCAACCAAACCAGTGACGAATAGTGTCTAAAGCGCCATTTTGGAATCTCTGTGCTACGTTTGATGAGTTATAAGGTTGTAATGGTTGACCATATAATGCTCTGTCGGCTAAATTTGAAGAAGTTTTTAATGCAGGATTGTTGTAAACTAAATCCGTCATGTCCATCCACATTCCTTTAGCATGTCTGTAGTCGGTATTGTCGGTCCAGATGTATTGTGTGCTATATGGCGTACCACGATATCTTCCTATACCCCTACCATACATTCTGGTCAATGGAAATTCTGCCGTAGCATTGTCTGTCAGTGCTGTAGCTCCTGATGGCGTTTTCACGTTAGCAAAGTGCCATGCTGGTACGGTATTACGCATCAATTGCGAACCATTACCAGTTGCACCTAAATCGCGGAAAGCATCTCTATCTAGTACTAAAAACAAAACTTCTCTGTTGGCAGGAATGGCTTTGTTGTCCATTCTGTGTAAATCCCATACTACGTTTTTAGTGATATCAGCAGCAGTGCTACCAAAACGAGTGGTCATTAAGGCATATTTACCGCCATTAATGACGTTGGTGGCCGAAGTGATGGCATCATCAAACTTAGCTAGGGCTAAATTTACTTTAGTTAACAAGTGACTTACCGCCCCCTTGGTTACCTCACCTTTGGCTACGGCATCGGTTACCCAAGTTTGAGCAAATTCCAAATCCGTTTTCATCCTAGCCAAAATCACATCTCTTTTGGTAGAATAGAAATCGGTACGTGGAGCATCTAAATCTTTTAATAAAACAGGGATGTCACCAAACTGATGTACCAGTTTATAATAGAAATAAGCCCTGTAAAAATAAGCAGAGCCTAAAATGGCATTTTTTTCTGCATCAGAAGCATATTTAGGAATATCGATATTGGTAATTACCGTGTTGGCTTGTCTTATACCACGATATTCATTGGTCCAGTACCAGCCAATTTTGTTGAAATCGTCACTGTTCAAGTTCGCATCAGGAGTGATACGGGTAACTAAATCTTGAGCTGGGGTACTTTTATCGGTAGTGCCTTCAACAGCTACATCTGAAAAAATCGATTCGGTTAGCATTGGAGCTGAATCACCAAAGTATTCACTTCTTACCACTGTTGCTACTCCAGCCAAGGCAGAACGCATTGCTCCTGGGGTATTTAAACTTGTTGGCTGATAAGTAGATAGCATATCTGTATCCAAAAAGGTTTTTTTACAACCCATATCGGCCAACAAGAGCACCGATAAGCATGATACAGCAATTTTCTTATTTATATTTTTCATTTTTATTAGCATTATAAAGAAACATTCAAACCTAGGGTGTAAATTCTCGGTGTAGGTCCATTGTTCTCTGGATCCCAGAAATTCCAATCCTTGCTCCACACATAAGCATTATTTACATTGGCATATATTTTGGCATTTTTCACTTTCACTTTGCCTAGTATACTTTGTGGCAACGAATAGGCTACGGCTACAGAGTTTAATCTGATGAAAGAGTTATCTCTGTACACGTTGAAGCTGGTACCACTGGTTCCAGAATTTAATCTTGAATAATCGTTAATTGGATTTGATGGCGTCCAATAAGGCACTTGGTATGAGGTCATACGGGAAAACCCTACACTACCTGGTTGGTTTTTAGCCGTATTAAATTGTTTCAATTGTCCCCAGTTAGAAAGCAATTGGAAAGAAACATCGAAGTTTTTGAAGATATTGAATTCATTTCTCATGGCGAAAATGAAGCGAGGTGTGGTAAAACCTAAGAAGTCTTTATCAGTATCGCCATAAACATAGTTTCCATCTCTATCTTGCAACTTGAAGTCACCTGGTCTGATTGCCTTATTGAATTTATTGGCTTCCGCTACTTCGTTTTCTTGCCATACCCCTACTACTCTGTAATCCCACACGCTATTGATATCTCTACCAATGAACCAACCGTTTGCAGGGTCGTCGGTAGGTAATGCCAGTTTAACAATTTTGTTTCTTGAGAATGACATCGTGAAATTGGTATTCCACTTGAAATTAGTACTGCTAAAGTTTCTGCTGTTCAAGGTAATGTCCATCCCTTTGTTTTTGATTTCAGCTAAATTTGAATAAACGTAATCATAGCCAGTAATGTCAGGTACTTTTTGCTCCACTAAAAGGTTTTTGGTTTGTTTTGAATAGAATTCTACTGTTCCGCTCAATCTGTCTTTTAATACAGAGAAGTCTAAACCAATGTTAAAGGCCCTGGTTTCTTCCCACTTCAGGTCAGAATTGGCCATACGGCCACCGTTAGCTAAAGTAGTAATAGATACGACATTTCCGTTGGCGTCAAAACCTACTGATTTACCTGTAGTTAATACGGCTAAAGCGGCATAAGGCTCAACAGTTCCATTACTTGGGTTGCGTAAATCTCTATTACCGTTAATACCATAAGAAAGACGTAATTTACCATAGTTTAGCCATTTGATATTTTTCATGAACGACTCTTCTGTGAATGTCCAAGCTAAGGCTGCTGCAGGAAAAGTGGCGTCTTTAAAGTTTACCCCAAATACAGAGTAGCCATCTTTCCTTAACGATAAAGTAAGGTAATAGCGTTGCATCAAGCTGTAATTCACCCTTGCCATTAATGCATCACCAGTATATACCTTGTCTTCGGCATTTACGTTCGGTAAAACACCAGATGCCAAATTGTGATAGCCTAAAATATCGCTTGGAATAAATCCAGAGTTGCCTGCATTTGTCCACCAAGTTTGGTATTTCTCGGCATTGGCTAATAAGGTAACATCTACATTGTGGATTTTATTGAAGGTCCTGTTCCATTTTAACAAATTATCTACCTGCCAGTTGTAGCGAGTTTCGTTTGCTCTGGTTACCGAACCTCCAGGTGTAATTACGTTAGGGTTTTGTGAAGATAGATGGTTGAATGTACGGTACATGTCGATACCTGGGCTAAAGTTTAGCTGATAGGTAATGCCAAATGGCAAGGTGACTTTACCATACAAACTACCGAACAAGGTATTTTGTTTGTTCATCCTGCTGTTGTAGGTCATATCCAAAAACGGGTTTCTGGCATTTAAGCCTACATCGTCGGTTGGTATTCTACGCAAGCTACCATCAGGATTATACTTATCACCATACGGCGAAAGGTTGATTAATTGCCCCCAATCTGCTTCAATTGCACCTTCATCTCTGTCGGCGTACTGTATGTTTGCGCCAACGGTCATAAACTTGGCAATTTGGCTTTCTAGGTTCAACCTAAATCTTACCGTGCTAAACTCTCCTCCCTCAATTAAGTTTTGGTTTTTTTGGTAGCCTAAAGACATGTAGTACCTAATGTCTTCTTTGCTGCCACTTACACTTAAGGTATGGTCCTGACGGAAGCCTGTTCTGAAGATATCATCATACCAATTGGTGGTTTTGCCTGCCAAATAGTTTGCTTTTTCGTTAGCCGTTAAATTTAATCTGTTTAGCCACAAATCAACAGGGTCGCCAGTTTGTCCATTTAACCATTGGGCCAAGGTTACTCCTGCAGGTAGGTTTCTAGGGTCATTGTACAAATAATCAGGAGTAGATGCACCGCTTCTCATAACATCGGCACGCCAATTTATAAATCCTGGACCATCATAAGGTCTCATGTTTTGTGCTAATTGAGCAAAGCCAACATTGGTGTTAAAAGTAATGGTTGGTTTGGCGCCTGTTCCTTTTTTAGTGGTAATAGCTACTACTCCTGTGGCCGCTTTGGCACCATAAACTGCTAAAGAACTAGCATCTTTTAGTACGTCGACACTTTCAATGTCGTTAGGGTTGATGTCAGATAATTGACCGTTGTAAATAATTCCGTCTAATACAATTAATGGCGAGTTACCAGCCGTAAGGGTTGATTTTCCCCTTACCAATAAATCACCACCACCCTTAGCACTGGTGTTTAAGCTTACGCTCATCCCTGCAATGTTGCCTTTTAAAATGTCGGCTACACTTTGAGGGTTTTCATTTTCTAAACGGGTTGCATTCACGCTGGAGATTGCACCAGTAACATCTTTTCTGCTAGCCGTACCGTAACCGATTACTACTACTTCAGAAAGTCCTTTGGCATCATCTTCTTCTAGGGTTACTGTTACGCTGGTTTTCCCGTTCAAGGGTACTTCCTTAGTTTTATAACCAATGCTGGTGAATACCAGTACAGCATTCGGACCATTGGTTCTGATGGCAAATTTTCCCGAACCGTTGGTGACTACTGATAGTTGTGTGTCTTTTATTTTAACTCCAACACCCGGCATAGGCACACCTGACGCATCCGTAACGGTACCAGTAATTTCCGTTTGCGCACTATTTTTAAATATTCTTAATGATTTTTCAGATTCAGCATTGTGAATACTAGCTGAGGCTTTAAGTTGCAGAAAGAAACACCAAAGAAGCACCATGGCTACGTTCTGCAAAATCCTTTTTGATAGAATTTTACTCATACAGTTAAAAATTTGGTTTAATGGGTTAGCGTCAAAATGGGATTTGACAAGTGTAAATATAGAGGTGTTATGCTGATATTTACAATAGCTATTTAATTATAAATAACTGATAATTAGAATGTTGTGTTTATTTTGATACGCTTAAATCACAATTCCGAAATAGAGTAAGTAACTGATTAGTTGCAATATGAATAAATCGAAAAAAATTAAACTGATACGTTTAAAACGCAATAGAAAATAATTGTAAAAAATTACGAAAACGTTTGCGTTGGCAGAATTATGTACTGTTTTTAAGCGTTTTTATCAAGCACCAATTTGGCCCAGCCTGATTTTCCAATGCCTCGAAGATGTTTTTTCCGCTCTTCCATTACCTTTTTTACTTTAGACGCATAGGCCCAGCAGGTACTTTGCCTAATGCCAAGCTTTTCGGAAAGCTTGTGAGAGGAGATTGTTCCTTTGGAGCTATACATCAGATAGACCAAATAGAACGCTTTATTGATTGGAATACGGTTATTTTCGAAGATGGTATGGTGCAATACCGACTCTTCATAGGCACATTTGGTACAGCGTCTGTTATAAGGTACTTTACCATTACAATAATTGGTATGGTTACATTTTAAGCAGGTGTATCCCCCAGCCCATTTTAGTTCAGAGAGAAATTTATAACAAGCTTCTTTATCGGGATATTTTAAACTGAATTCATCAAAATCCAGTTCTGTAGCATTTACACGAGCATCTGTAACCTTTTCAATACTGGTTTTAAGATTGATGTTGTCGTTTTCCAACAACACGTTCATCCTCGAAATTTCTTCGGACTGTTGTAGTAGCAGATCATTTTTAAGCAACAGCTCAGAATTTTGCTTTTCAATGGTATCGTTTTGCTGTTGTAAGGCAACGGCCTGTTGTTTTACTTCTATGGTACGTTCTTCTACTTTGGCTTCCAGTTCCCTGTTCAAATTATCCTTCATTTCAGCGTTTAGCTGCATTTGCTTGATGATTTGCTTCTGTGCATTTTCTTTTTTCTTTTTCAGGATACGCACTTGATCGCCAATAGCGAAAGACAGAAATACCATTTCAAATAAAAAGCCAAAGCTTAAGCTGTAGAAACCCAATACTCCAGGGATATGTCGGGCATAACCTAAAATATGCACCACTTTAATGACAAAGCCTAGGAACAGAAACGAGTATCCCACCACAAAAAAGCGGGCTGGCCTGTATTTCTTCTTCCATAAAATATAAATACCCGTAATAAACCCAATAGAAAGTGGTATAAACTCAATGAACTTGTATTTAAACCAATCTGGGTTATAGAGGAGACAAACAAAGAAAAACAGTAAACGGAGTATAAGCACCGTATTGATCATCTTCGAAAAAACAGGTGCTTTTTGCTTAACGTGAAGTAGTTCTTTGGTAAAGATGAGCGCAAAGGAACTGATACAAAGTAATGCTATTCCGTAAGCGTATTCGTTCCAAATGGGATGTTGGGGCCAAAAATACTGAAAAGCAATGCCATCAATAGACACCTCATACAAGCCCACACTTAAAATGTATAAGATGTAATAGAGATATTGTCGTCTACGTACGGCTAAATACATCAACAGGTTATGGAAACTGAAGATGAAAATCATGCCATAGAACAAGCCGTAAGTAAGGTATTCCGTTAAGCCATATTGTATAAACCTTTCAATGGTTCTGAATACAATGATGACATTTACTCGATCCTTAGATTTGATTTTGAAGTAGTAATAGTACTCGCCTTTTTTAAGGTTTTTGATTAAAAATTCGAAATTCTTATGGCGATATAGACGTTCTTTAAACGTTAAGTCGGCACCAGAGCGGGCGTGAACATACTTGCCATTTTCATCTGGAAAGTAAACATCAATATGATCGGTCACCTGATCAAAAAACTCAATAATGCTCGATTTTTCAAAATCTTCTTCAAACCTAACTTTCACCCTAAACCAGTAAGTGGAGCTGCGGTTATAATTTTTCGGATAGTAATCTTTATTGGTGGTAAATTTATTTTGATAGGCGGCACTGGAAATCGTATCGAAACTTAGTTCTCCTTTAGGATCTTCTAAGCCTACAATTTCTTTCGATTTAAAAATATATTCGGCGGTGTTGTTATTAATAACTACTGGCTGTTGTGCAGTAGCACCGAAAGAAATAAGGAAGAGTAAAAATAAAAATGCTCGTGATTGAATTTTAAACATTACAATGAAGTGCCAACGTTCGGTTAGTTTTGTTTGGTAACGTTAAATATAGTCACTAAAATTGAAATAGGTATTCAAAGAATAAACTTTGAATACCTATTTTGTCTCAAAAGAATAATTTCTCTATGAATTGAAGTGGTAAAGGAATACCACATCGCCATTGTAAGCAGGTTTTGCTTGATCTTTAATTTCCAAAATGATATTAACGACTACTTTGGTAGTACCTCTCAAGTTTAAGATAGACTTTAAGCTAGCCTTTAAACGTACTTCGCTATCAACGGTTACCGCCTGACCAAATTTTAAACTTTCGATACCGTAGTTAATTTCCATTTTTAGATTGCCAATTTTTACAATCTGTTGCCATAAATAAGGAACTAATGACAGTGTTAAGTAGCCATGTGCTATGGTTGTTTTAAACGGACTTTCCACTGCTGCTCTTTCGGTATCAGTGTGTATCCATTGATGGTCTAGCGTAGCATCTGCAAATTTATTGATTTGATCTTGTGTGATTTGATACCAAGCAGATGTGCCTAATTCGTTTCCCAAGTAGGAAGCAAAATCATCATGGTTGTTAATTTCAATCATATAATAAGTTGTTAGTTAATGCTATAATAAACCTTTAAGATCTGCGGGAGAATAGTTGATAGACTTTAAGGTCTTATCATCACCTTTGCGATAAACAAGATATAAACCCTCTATTTCCTTAAAATAAGCATCTACATTATCTTTCTGCTTATAAAAAGCGATGGTTTCTTCTGCTTCTTCTACTGTTTTGCAAGCTTTGCTCATATTGGAGCGATGCACTTCATCAAAAAGTGTTTTAAATTTAGTTCCTAATCCAAATTCTAAAACAGCACCTGCCAGCACATATTGCAAATCACATAAAGCATCAGCTACCTCAACCAAGTCATCGTTATCCACCGCTTCTTGCAGCTCTTTTAGCTCTTCTGCAATCAAATCTATTCTCAGTTTGCTTCTTACTTTTGATGGGATGGCCGCTTGCTCCACAATGGGATGCTTAAAAGTGTGATGAAACTCAGCTACTTGGCTTAAAGCACTTAAATCTTCCATAATGATATTTTTAAAAACGCTAAGGTTTAACAATTTGAGATGAATATCAAATTTTCTTATCAACACTGAAAGTGGTATGGCTAAATATATTTAGCAATAATTTGGTTATCAATATTATAAAATGTTAAACTTCATTATTTAGCTATATTTTGATAGATTTGCGTTCTGTTACTTAAGATACTTTTTTTATTGAAAACTCCGTCAATATTTATATTAAGTCTACCTCCTTCTAAATCTCTCAAACCTAAAGGCTTTTTTGTTTTAGCGCTTATAGTTTTATCGGTTTTTGGTTGTACTTCTAATAAGAAGCCTAATCCCTCGGTTAAAAATGGGTTGCCCCACAATTTTTGGTTAGTGGACAGCGCTTATATGACCAGTAATTTGGTAGAGACCAATCGACTTTTAGATAGCCTTAAACCTAAAATTGATCCTGAAGATATAGAGGGACTTACCAATTATTACTATTATAAGGGAATAGTAAGCCATAGAGATACCATTTTAATGAATAGGTATGCGGATAGTGCTTTGGCTGTGTTTGATGATGTTGAGATGCAAGAGCGTTTTCCTATGGCCTTTGCGAAGGCGTTGATGTTGAAGAGCGATGTCTATGTTTTCTTCAAAAAGTATGATAAAGCCTTAGAGAACTATTTTAAAATAAAATCAACCTTAAATAAAGCCGATGATCCTTTGGTGTATGCAGATTACATTACTAAAATAGCACAACTTTACTACGTCCAAAATCTATTTAAACAATCAGCTCACTATAATTTGGAAGCTTTTGATATCATTGAATCAGCCAAAAATGTAGATTTAAGAAATGTATTTTATTTAAAGCAAGGTGCCCTTAATAATGCTGGCTTTTCCTATGAAAAAGCTGGAATGTTGGACAGTGCTGAATACTTATATCAAAAAGGACTTTTGTTCATTCAGCAACAGCTGGAAAAAAACACGGTAACCATTAACCAGTACAACCAATCTCGAATTGTGCTTTTAGACAACTTGGGCGGTTTAATGGCCCAAAGGGGAAATCTAAAACTGGCGAAGGAATATTTAGAGGAAAGTGTGACCTTAGATAGTTACGCAC
>JADLIF010005166.1:0-11871 GCA_016648015.1 Steinernema khuongi
AAAAATCAAAAAGACTATAGGTAGAATACTGTGCTATTTCTGGCATTGCATATCAAAATATACCTACTATACATTTTCGTACAGCCCTTTTATCCCATGGGAGAAATATTTTTTTATTTAGATTAAATATAAATGCTGTGCGTGAATGATCAGAAGTGGTTAATCATCCAAATTGAAAATATATTTGCCGTTATATACGATTGTCTATATCTTAGAAAAACAGTTTAATAGCTGTTTTTTTGCATTTACTTACGCTTCAATGAATTGTTTTTCGCTCGTTTTCCAGTCTTCAATTTTTAATGATGTTATACATTTCAAATACTTCACTTTGGAAGTGAATAAGTATAATTGTGACGCGAGATATTTCAATATGATACGTTTTGGCGTAATTGAAGTCACTTTTTAAACTGCCCAATATATGAAGCCAAATCAACTATATTTTCTTTTTTTTATCGTACTATCATTAGCCTCTTGTCGAGAGTTTATCGAACCTTCGTTGAGCAATAAGAAGATATACCCATTAGCGCCAGCCGACAAAACAGAAATGAGTTATTATCAGATAACGTTTTGGTGGGAAACTCATCCCGACGCCTTGAAATATCGTTTACAGGTAGTGTCGCCATCTTTTAATGCTGCGCAGAAAGTAGTTTTAGATACCTTGGTGAATGCGGATAAGTTTACCTATACCCTTGACCCCGGAAATTATGAGTGGCGTATCCGTGCTGAAAATGGTAGTAGCCAAACACCTTTTGTAACGCAGTCGTTTATCATTCACCCTGCAGCCCTTACCGATCAGGCGGTGCAAGTATCTGCGCCAGCAAATCAGCTTTATACCAATAATGCTTTAACCCAATATGAGTGGCTTAAACTATTTGGGGCAACGGGTTATCGTTTGCAGGTCGACAAAAATAATTTCTCTAATGAGCAAAATCTGATCCTAAATGTAACCACAGATAATTTGAGCTATTCATATACTTTACCCTCGGAAGGTGTTTATCAAATGAGGGTACGAGCTGAAAATGCCACCCAAAACTCCAAGTGGTCTGCCGTAAGAATCCTTACTTTTGATGCCACACCGCCAGCGCAGGTCACTTTAAATACTCCAGCGAATAGACAAACGGTAGCAAAGCCCGTGGGTTTAAGCTGGGGCGCTATTACCGATGCGGTGCAGTATGAAGTTGCCGTATATCAAAGTGATTCAACTACGCTATATCATTCTTCGTATCCGCAAATATTAAGTACCACTAACCATTCCTTTACCCTAGGGAACAGTGGCGAAACTTTGGTGTGGCGAGTAAGAGCCATTGATAGGGCAGGTAACAAAGGCAATTGGAGTAGCTTTTACACCTTCACGATACAATAATGGCCAAGGGGAAAACACTTACATATCTGTTAATTGCAGGTGTAGTTGCCGTTTGGGGACTCATTTTTTATCGTGTGTATATTGGCATGAGTGAGGAAGATTTGGACACACCCGTTGCCACTAGCACCAAAGTGCCTTATTTTAAAATGGTCGACCACCATCAAGATCAAGTTAATTTAGACCTTAACTATCGCGACCCTTTTGGCCAAGCAACGGCTTACGATGTCGTTAAACCAGCTGTTAAATCTGAAAATACAGCCCCAGCTAGATCGCAAATGGCCATGCCAATGGCACAGAAACCACAGGTGAACTGGTCAAATGTTCAGTACACGGGCTATGTAAATAATGCTGCCAGCAAACAAAAAATGGTTATTCTTTCTGTAAATGGTAATACCGCTGTGTTGGCTGAAGGACAAAGTGCTCACGGAGTGAAATTGTTGAAATACCTTGGCGATTCGGTGAGTGTACAATATCAGGGAGAAAAGAAAAACATCAAAATCAAATAGTATGCGTCGTACCTATTATATTATCCTTTTAATCATCAGTTTTGCGTTTCAAGTGAAAGCCCAAAGCTCGTCGGCAGATTTGGCTCCTTATCGGCATCATATTGCCAATGATGATCATCAGCTTTCTTTTTATACGATTTCGCCAGACCAATCTGTGGGGACCATCAAACCTAATCGTAGTTATTACTGGTGGAGCGGAAAACAAATACAGGTTACCCAAGGCGGTTATAGTGGTAAACTGCTGCATGGCGTTTTTACGGTGTATTATCTCAATAAGCAGCTTAAGCAACAAGGATCCTTTAAAAAAGGATTGAAAAATGGCGAGTGGAAAGAATGGAATGAAAACGGAAAATTAACCTTAAGAACTTACTATGTAGAAGGCGTTGCCGATGGTAGTTTTTATAAGTACAATGATTTGGGGCAGTTACAAGAGCAAGGCACCTATAAGGACGGAAAGATCAACGGAAAATTGAGCAAATATGTGACTGCCGATAGTGCAACCGTAACAAAATATCAAAATGGCGTAGTGGTTCCAGAAAAAAAAGATACAGGTGGCAAACCTTGGTGGAAATTCTGGAAAAAGAAAGAAATCAAACAGCAATAATATGCTGAAAGCTGGCGCCCTATATTTTTCTATTGTTATCGCCTTTTTTATTGCGGTAATTTCGGCTTCACTGATCATGTTGGTGGCCCATTACCGAAACAGTTACCTTAAGGATATTCGTTATCAGCGCTTGCTCAACAACGTGAGCTCTGGCGTAACGCTAGCCCTTAGCCAAGCCAACCAAAGTGAGGCGAAAACCTTTGATTTATATGGAAAAGGTACCGACAGCTTGGATGCCAAGCAAAGCTATTGGGGAATTTATGAATTGGTTCAACTGCAATCCTATATCCAACAAGATACCATTAAGAAAGCCTTTTTGATGGGGAAACAACCCGATTCTATAAGCTTGTACCTCAGCGATGAAGATAGGCCATTGTCTATTAGTGGGAATACTCGCATTACTGGAGATGTGCAACTACCCAAATCTGGGTTAAGGCAAGCCTACGCGGAAGGAAAACCCTACACTGGTGAAAAACTTATTTTCAGTGGCGAAATAAAAAACAGTAATCGCGAGCTACCTGCTTTGGAGCAACAAGTGTTAGATCAGATCATGGTTAATTTGAACCAAAAGGATTTTAATAAAAGTGAGCAGGTGAGCAATCTTAAAGTATCCTTTCATCAGGAAGCCAAACAAATTTTTGTGGGCAAAGTAGCACGTTTAGAAAATGTGGATTTACAGGGACGGATCATCTTGGTGAGCGATTCCATGATTACTATTTCTTCTACTGCAATGTTGGCCGACGTGCAGATTTATGCCCCTGTAATTAGGGTAGAAAGCGGTTTTAAAGGTCATTGCCAACTCTTTGCCAGCGATAGTTTATTGGTGTCTAACAAAGTGAATTTTAGCTATCCCTCCGTTTTAGCCGTGTTAAGAACAGAACACTCGGGAGACCAACCAAAACTGGTGATAGGGGATGAGGTAAATGTGGAGGGTCTTATTTTTAGTTACGAGAAGAAACGCAGCCCCCAACAAACCTTGGTAAGCTTGGGCAAAAAAAACAAAGTAAAGGGCGAGGTGATTTGTACAGGCTTGTTAAAACTGGAAAAGGAGGTGCAGATTAAAGGTAAAGTGGCTTGCAACCGTTTCATTATGAAAACCACGCAAACCCTGTACGAGAATTTTTTGATAGATGTTACTTTTAACCATAAAGCAAGAAGCAAGTATTATTTAAGTGCGGCCTTGTTTGGTAAAAAGCGTGAAAATAAAGTATTGAAATGGTTAAACTGATCCGTAAGAAACTAGAAGGTTCCACCTTGATAGAGGTGCTGATTGCCATGGTGATCATTGTGGTGATTTTTACCATTGCCATGCAGGTGTTTTCCAATGTGATGCAAACGGGCGTGTCGTTCAGGAACATTAAAGTGCAAAAACAAATGATGGCTATTGCACAAGAGGTAAGGGAAACAGGAATAGTACCACAGGAAACGTTAATGATTGATAGCATTTCATACGAGTTGAAAGTGGCTGACGAAGGCTCCGCAGGTTTGCCGAAATTGGAGATTTCTGCTACACAAGCTGGCCAAAAACTGGGAGAATTTAGGTGTTTGATTAAGCAAAAGAGCCATGAAGAAAATTAATGCCTACACCCTTATGGAAGTTACAGTAGCCATGTTGCTTTCGGCAATCTGTATAGGTATTGCTTATTCGGCCTTTGACATTATTGGGAATTACTATCGAACTTTTCAGCAAAAAAATGAAAAGGCTGATGCCCTGCTTTCTATCCGAGAAGTGCTCAGCAAAGACTTCCAGAAATCGAAATTGGTGATGAACACGCCAGATGGAATCTTATTGGAGCAGGATAGCGTAAGCATCAACTATGTTTTTGAGACAGACCGCATCCTCAGACAAATTCCTTCGTTAAGGACAGACACTTTTAAAGTAATTTGGAAAGATAGATATGTAGGCTTTGAAGGCAACGAAATCCTTGAGCTCGATACCATAGACCTCTTAAAACTGAAGGTTACTTTAGATCAGCGCAGTTTGGTGCCATTAACTTTTTACAAGCACTACAGTGCCCAAAATTTATTTCAATAGCCATGCCTAGTATCGATATATCCAACTATCCGAGCCCAAAAAAGCAGCCTAAGAAATCCCAAAATGGTAATTCCATATTGGAACTACTCAATAAAGACATCAGTTTTGGTGATGGGCAATTGTCTGATAAAAAGAAGGAAGCCTTTTATCACGAACTGGGCACTTTGGTGAGGTCGGGTATTGCCTTAAAATCGGCCTTGGAACTTACCGCCAGTTCCTACACACAGGCAAAGGATAAGGAACTGTTTGATACCATACAGACTGAAGTCATTGCAGGAAGTTCGCTGTCAGAAGCCCTCAAACAGCAAGGCAAATTCAGCAGCTACGAATACCATAGTGTGCGTATTGGCGAAGAAACAGGCCGTTTGGCAGAGGTGTTGACCGAGTTAGGGAAATACTACAAGAGCAAAATCAGCCAGCGCAGGAAAATTATTGGAGCCATTACTTACCCCATGTTGGTGTTAAGCACCTCATTTGCTGCCATCTTTTTCATGATCAAATTTGTGGTGCCCATGTTTGCCGATGTGTTCAAGCGTTTTGGCGGTAAGCTACCCTATATCACCTCGCTCATTGTGAGTTTTTCCGATTGGTTCGATAAATATATTTACGTGATCATCTTGATTCCTTTGGCATTGGTAGCTTTCTATTTATTGAACAAAAATAAGCCTTGGTTTAAAAAATGGTCATCAACGGTATTGTTGCGCATTCCCATTGTGGGCGAAATATTAAAAAAGATTTACCTGGCCCGTTTTGCCAATACCATGCGTTTACTTACGGGTACCAATACCCCCCTGTTAAAAGCAATGGAAATGGTGCGTCAAATGATTTCGTTTTATCCCATTGAGCAGTCGCTCATCGCAGCTGAAAAAGATATTTTACTAGGGAGCACGCTTTCCAAGGCCTTATCCAAACATGAATTTTATCCTATCAAGTTTGTACAGATGATCAAAATTGCCGAGGAAGTAAACAAGTTGGAGTATTTCTTTGAGCAGTTGGCAGAGCAATACACCGAAGAAGTGGAGTATAAGACCAATGCCATTAGTGGCTTGCTGGAGCCTTTGATCATCATCTTTTTAGGTTTAGCGGTAGGAGTAATTCTCATTGCCATGTACTTGCCAATGTTCCAAATGAGTAATAGTTTTTAATTGACTATAAGATACAAATGAGTTTAATGACGGTTGAGCTGAAACAACAAAGTTCAAAAAAGAGCAACAATTAAAAATGTATTTATACTTTCTCCAATTTATACTAGCTACATGAATCGGAGAAAGTAGGAATAACCTGCCCTCAAAATTTCTCGATAGTAGATTTTTTCCTAATTTAGAAACCGTAATCACCATGCCAATGAAATCAGCCCATATGAAACAGCTCTTAAATAAAAAACTTAAAGCATATACCCTCACCGAAATATTGGTAGTATTGGTAATTATTGGCATTTTGGTACTATTAGCATTGCCCAACTTAATGCCGCTGATCACCAAAGCAAAAACTACCGAAGCCAAGCTACAATTGGAACATTTGGCCAAGCTGCAACAAAGCTATTTCTTTGAGCATTCCCGTTATGCTACAGATTTAACGGAGATAGGTTTCATTCAAGAAAAGCTCTCCACCGACGGTAAAGACGGTAAGGCCAATTATAAAATAGAAATCATATCGGCCAATAACAATACCTATATGGCCAAGGCTACCGCTGTAACCGATTTTAACGGCAATGGTACCTTTAACGTTTGGCAAATAGACCAAGATAAGAACCTTAAAGAAATAACGCCCGACTAATGATTTGGATCCTATGGCTAACCGTGTTGCTGCTTTTGGCCATGGCTTGGCAAGACTTCAAATACAGGGCCATCTCCATTTGGTTGTTTGTAGCCTTAGGGGCAGGGTTAGTCTATCTTAAATACCATGCTGTAGGGTGGCAGGTGTTTTGGACGGATCTGCTCACTAATTTGTGTTTTTTAGCATTTCAAATGCTTATCCTCTTTGGGTATTTTGCCCTAAAACAACGCAAATGGATCAACCTTTTCAAAGGTTATTTGGGCGAAGGTGATTTATTGTTCCTCATTTTATTGGCCAGTTACCTTTCCTTTTTCAACTTTTTAGCCTTTCACATTAGTAGTTTGTTTTTGGTATTGATGCTAGGAGTTTATCTACGTCATAAAAATCCTAAAATACCCTTGGCAGGGGCACAGGCTTTTTGCTTGGCGGTATTCATGTTAGTAGATCATTTTACCTTAAAAATTGACCTTATGCGAGATTTTTGGCTGATCTCTTTTCTCAATCTCTAAAAAACCTTTAACTTAAACGCCTTAAACCAAACCATGAATACCCCATTAGATACGCTTCATCTCATCCATCAGGATATGGCTGTGCACTATCGTGTTATTCCAAAACAACTGCAGGGCAATGTATTGGTGGTTTATGCGGATGAGGAGCAGGTAGATGAAACACTCAAAGATGAGCTACAAGTGATGCTCAACTACGAGATCAGTTTTGAAGCACTGCCCAAAACAGAAATGAATCGCCTGTTGGCTACCCATTATCCCCAAAATCATAGCGAGACAAATCAACAAGGGCTAGGGGCTATTTATGCCAACGACGATTTTTTGGTGACCCTTATTAACGAAGCCAAAAAGCTTAAAAGTAGTGATATTCACATTGAAACCTTTGAGCAAAAAGCCCGTGTACGTATCCGTATCGACGGGATGATGATCGAACGTTATCAAATCACCAAGGAAGACTATCCCGCCCTGATCAACAAAATTAAGATCATGGCCAATCTGGATATTGCCGAAAAGCGCTTACCACAAGACGGTCGTATCCATTATAAATCTAGTGCCAGCGAAGCGTTTGATATCAGGGTTTCGGTATTGCCTACGTTGCACGGAGAAAAGGTGGTGCTCCGTTTATTAAGCAATAGCAGCACCAACATCGATTTAAATACCTTGGGGCTTTCCGCAGAAGACATGAGCAACTATTTACAAGGCGTGCAAAGACCTAATGGTATCATTTTAATCAGCGGGCCTACAGGTTCAGGTAAAACCACTACGTTATATGCTACCCTTAAATTATTAAACAAAACTACTCGTAATATTCTCACTATCGAAGATCCTATTGAGTACACGCTTGAAGGGATCAATCAAGTACAGTTACGGGAAAACATTGGTTTGGGCTTTGCTTCGGCCTTGCGTACCTTTTTACGACAAGACCCTGATGTGATCATGGTAGGGGAAATACGCGATCCAGAAACAGCCAATATGGCTATAAGAGCCGCATTAACGGGGCACTTGGTGCTTTCAACCATTCACACCAACTCTGCTTGGGGAACCGTTTCAAGGTTAATGGATATGGGTATTCCGGGTTTTTTGGTTGCTAATACCCTGAACACCACTGTAGCCCAACGTTTGGTGCGCTTGCTTTGTCCGCAATGCAAACAGGAAGTTCCTTTTGATGGTAGTGGTTATCCGAAACAATTTAAACCGCCAATAACTTTAAATACCCAGTTTACTGCTGTGGGATGTAGCCATTGTTTTTACACGGGCTATAAGGGACGTAAGGCAGTTTATGAAGTGATTCCTATTGATGCCGAATTGGCTTTCGAAATCAAGCAGGAGAATATGTATATTGACGAGCATTTGAAACACAGAAATATTAAAACCTTGGGTGGAAACGCTTTTGAGCTTTTTGCCACTGGACAAACCACACTGGAAGAAATATTTCCTTTATTATTGAACATCTAAGTTAATGAAACAAATCTACCACCCAATCATCTTGCGTGTTGTTTTTATCCTTTTCCTATTGATGGGATTGGGCAACGTACAAGCACAAGATCAGGTCAAAAATGAACGCCTACAACAAATAGAGAATAGGCTTAAAGTGCTTTCGGTGAGCGTTCCAGGACTTAACCAAAAAGTGCAGTTTTCTATGTCGGGTGCTAATGCTGTAGAATTTTTAAAAGCCTTAGCACAAACCAACAATCTCAATATCAATATTGATCCGCAATTAAATTTCAAGGTATACAACAACTTTACCAACGAAACAGCCTTAAACATCCTTTTGTTTTTGGCCAAGGAGTATGATTTGGACATCAATATCATCGGTTCCATCATGTCCATTACCAAGGTCGCTACCCCAAAACAGGTAGTGCCGCCAAAAAATATCAGGGTAAATTATAATTCTACTACCGACCAATTAGGTTTTGAACTGAGCAATGACACGCTTGCGTCCGTAGCTAAAAAAATCAGTCAGGTATCGCAAAAAAATGTGGTGGTACCTACCACTTTGCTTAACAAAACCGTTTCGGCTTTTATTGCCGCGGCCCCTTTTGAAACGGCCTTGGATAAAATGGCTTATGCCAATGGTTTGAAGATGAACAAAACTTCAGACAATGTTTATATTTTTCAGGCATTGGGTGAAGGCGAGGAATTGTACATTACGGGAGATAACAATACGGCTGTAAAAAGAAATAACCGTCCACAAACCGCTGGAGCAAGTGGCGCACAGGGTGGAGGATTTAACTTGACCAGTAGAAAAGATGCCAAAGGCGATAAATTACTGAGTGTTGATGCCTTAAATACCCCCATTATCGATTTGATCAAAACAGCTTCTACCGAAGCTGGTGCCAATTATTTTATCTATTCGGAAATGAAAGGCAGTGTAACCACCCGTTTAAATAATATTACGTTTGATCACTTTCTGACCTCGCTTTTACAAGGTACCGAATACACCTACAAAAGAGAAGCAGGGGTTTATTTAATCGGCGATAGACGCTTGGAGGGCTTACGCTCACATCGTATTGTACAATTGCAACATCGTTCCTTGGATACCATTCAAATGATGATTCCTACGGAGTGGAAAAAAGGGGTAGAGATTAAGGAATTTAGAGAACAGAATACCATTTTATTAGCGGGTTCGGCCCCACAAATCAACGAGATAGAAAACTATATTCGTCAGATAGACCGCGTAGTGCCTATGGTACTCATTGAAGTCACTTTGGTAGACGTAAGAAAAGGTAAGACCGTAAAAACGGGGATTTCTGCAGGAGTTTCGGATAGTGTACGTACTGGAGGAACCATTTTGCCAGGCATTGATTATACTTTTGGGGCCAATTCCATCAACGACTTCCTTTCCCGACTGGGCAGTAATAATTCTATTAACCTAGGGCGAGTAACCCCTAACTTTTATGTGAGGCTCAGTGCATTGGAAGCCAATTCCAATGTCGAAATCCGTTCGGTACCAAAATTATCTACCCTGAATGGCCATTCAGCTAACTTAAGTATTGGCAGTTCACGTTACTTTAGTCAGCGTACACAAAACGTAATCCCTTCATTAAATGCCCAAACGGTAGTTACCGAACAATTTACAGAAGTAAATGCCAATTTGGAAATAGACATTAGGCCAGTGGTTTCGGGCGATGATCAGGTGACTTTGAACATCAAGGTAAATATCTCCGATTTTATAGGCAATCCACCATTAAATGCACCGCCACCAAAAGCTACTAGTAAATTTACTTCGCTCATTAGAGCCAAAAATGAAGACATGATTGTGCTGGGAGGTTTAGAGCGTACAGAAAAAACAGAATCGGCATCAGGAGTACCTTTACTTTCCCGTATTCCTATCATCAAATGGCTTTTTAGCAGTAGAGAAAAAAGCAATAACAAAGTGGTCACCCTGGTTTTCATTAAACCTACTATTTTGTATTAAGGATGTTGGGAGAAGCTTTCACAAAAGTTATAGGTTTTACTTTACACCATCATGGTGATCACCAATTTAGTGGTCGTTACTGCCAATTGGAACGCAGGGGGAATGAAGTGCTCATTGGTGAAAAGAAAATAGTAGAAGGTAATTTGGTAAAGATATTGGAAGCCTTACCTCGAAAAATGCCTGTTGCTTTGGTCATCTCTGGAAAAGGTATCATCCATAAAAATATGGAAATTGCCGACGGAGAAGAAGATGCTGATAAGAATTTTCGATTGGTGTTTCCGAGCATTGAGGCCAATGATTTCTTTGTGCAGCAACACCATCAAGAACGAAGCTTTGTATTGAGTATTGCCCGTAAAGATTGGGTATTGGAGCTTTTAGAAAAGCTCAAAAGAGCAGGGATAGAAGTTTGTAGGCTGAGTTTTGGTGGTGTGGTGGCTTTGCATATTTTGCCACAACTTAATGTATATGGCGAAGAAGTACAGATAGACGGACATCAGTTTGTGATGACGGATAAACGTTTTCAATCTTACGCTTATAAAGCCGAAGCAAAGTCGGTGTTTCCCTTAAAAGTAGGTCAGCAACCTATTGATGAAGAAATGGTGGTAGCCTATGCAGCTGCCTTTCAGTTATTGCTTTCAGATAAACTACCTGCTATTGTAGCTGATGTAGCGGTGATTAATGATGCTTTCGACAAATTACAGGGAGCGGCCCTTTGGAAAAAAAGAGCCCTGATTTTTTTGGGAAGCTTATTTGCTTTGCTCCTTATTAGCTTTACGTTATTCAGTCACTTTAACCAAGAGAACGAAAAGCTACTTCGCGAAGTAGGTGCCCAAACGGCTAGTACCGATCAAATGGATTTGCTGAAGCAACAGATTAGCAAACAAGAACACTTGCTTAAACAGTTGGCTTGGAACGGTGGCTATAATTACGGGTTTTTGGTGAACGAAATAGGGAAGAGCATGCCCAGGCAATTGAGCTTGCTGGCACTCGCTATTAACGACTTTAAGACAGAAGAAGAGAAAACGGAAAGAAAACCCAATATTAAAATCAAAGGTACTACAGCTAACCTTACTGCGGTAAATAATTGGATTTTTGTATTAAGGGAAAAAGCTTGGGTAAAGAGCGCCAAGCTAGTTAAGTTTCAGGAAGATCCAGAAAAGGATAATTATCAGTTTGACATACTTGTAAGTTATTAAATCATGTGGCATAAATTAGATGATCAAAAGCAAAAGATAGTAGCCATTGTTGCGGCAGTGCTGGTACTTTATGTGGCTTATATTTTCTCATTTAAACACGCCATAGCGGCTTATAGCTTGAATAAAAGTTTGAAAAAGGAAGCTTCTTTGCAAATGGAAGATGCTGCCTACCCGCATCTCAACAAAAAGTACAACTTCTACCAAAAAGTGCTTGCCGATTATAGGGTGAAAAAGGAAGAGATGGACACCAAGGTGTGGCAAGCTGTATCAGACATGGCGGTTTCTCAGCAAGTTAAAATCAGCTATAATCCCATGCCGCAAGTGGTCGATACCGCAAGTAATTCAGCAGCAGTCCACCAGCAGCAATTTATATTTAGGGGCAGTTATTTCAATATGGTAAAGCTGTTAGACACTTTAAGTAAAAGTGAAGGCTTAGGCAAAATAGCGCAGTTGACCATTACTTCTCC
>JADLIF010005182.1:0-10504 GCA_016648015.1 Steinernema khuongi
ACAAGATTGGATTGGCAAAAATCAACTTCTATGTTTATTTCACTGGGTTAGCCTCCTCATTGACGGCTTATGCAGGTGCTGATACCAATTTTGACGAAACTACCGTAACCTGGATGACAGCGCCTACTTACGACCGTATCAGCTTGGCAAACATTTCGCTAACTGCCGGACAAACGGGCTGGATCACCATGGATGTAACTTCTTTGGTGAGCCAACTTTATGGCAGCAACAAAACTTTCCTGAATATTTTGATGAACCACAACAATGATAATTTTGTGAAAATCTATCCCAGAGAGTTCGATTCGGGGAAATTCAAAGCTTATTTAAGCATCTCAAGTCCACCAGCAACCATTTTAACTTTTGGAAATGCTACAGCACTTAACGTTTCGGCAAAAGATGGATTTGCCAAATTGACCACTACACAGCTAAAAATGAATGGTGCCGAGGATAAGAACATTAGCTACATCGTTAATAAAATACCTACCAATGGCTATTTGGTTAAGTATGGTATTCCGTTGCCAGTAAATGCCAGCTTTTCACAAACAGATTTAACCAATGGTTCTATCAGGTACTTGTATTCGGGAACTGGAAATGCAGACGAAATCATTGTGGAAGCGAAAGACAACAACGGCGGTTTTTATACTACACCACTTAAAATTACCGTAAACATCCAATAACAATGAAGACTAGAACATTTACGCTCATGTTGCTTTGCATCCAATTTTCTGTATTTGCATGCAAAAAAGCGGATACGCCAGAAGCAACGAACGCTAGAAAAGGGAGTACTTTTTATGTGGATGCTAAAAATGGTGACGATAACAATAATGGAAAGACACCTGCCAAAGCATGGAAATCACTTCAAAAAATAAATGGCTATCAATTTATGGCGGGAGATTCTTTGCTTTTCAAAGCTGGCGACCGTTGGGTAGGACAATTGACCCCTAAAGGCTCTGGCGATGCTGCAAATCCTATTGTAGTTTCTATATACAACGGCACTAAAAAAGCCTTGCTAGATGGCGAAGGAAAAGTAGCGGAAGTATTGAAATTGGAAGACGTAGACTACTGGGAAGTTAACCATTTGGAAATTACCAATAATGCCACCACTATTGGCAGCAGGCTAGGCGTGCTGGTAAAAGACAACGGTGCTTCGAGGAAACATATCCATCTTAAAAACCTCTACATACACGACATTATGGGCGATTACTCTTTTGAAATGAAAGGGAAAAACACAGGTGGAATTGGGATTATTGGTACTGCCGAAAGTAAGTTTGATAACATCCTGATCGAAGACTGTGAAATTGCAAATGTGGTACGTTTAGGAATCTTTACCAATTTAACGGATGGCAAAAAGGCCACTAAGGGAAATCGACCGATTACCAATTTGGTGATCAGGAGAAACAAAATCCATCATTGCGCTGGCGATGGGGTGATTGTGAGATATACTTACCGAGCATTGGTAGAGCATAATGAAGTGTGGGAAACACATAATGCCGACGAGGACCTGGTAAGGTATGGGGTTGCTTTATGGTGCCGCAGTACCGATGAAACCATTTTTCAATACAACGAAGTATACAACACCAGAGGGGATAAAGATGGGCAGGCCTTTGATGCCGATGAGGATGCTTATCGTACCGTAATCCAATACAATTACTCACATGATAACGAAGGTGGTTTTGTACTGATTACCAGTACCTCAGAGGATGCCATCATTAGACATAATGTAAGCGTGAACGACGGTATCAAGGGACTACATGTATTTGACTTCCCGGTTTGGGCAAACCATGTAAGAGGAACCGCCATTGCACATAATAATACGGTGGTGCTAAATAAGGCGCATGAAGCGGTAGTGATTGCCGATGAAGCCTTAAACACTTCTAAATTTTATAACAACATCTTCTACCACGAAGGACAAGGAGAATTGGTGGTGAAATCGGGTGGACAAACGGCTGTTTTCAACGGTAATGTGTACTTCGGTTACGAGAAGTTTTATGTAAAAGACGACAAAGGGATTTTTACAGATCCGCAATTGGTAAACCCGTTGAACTACGGTAAAGGTTTTGCCTCGGCAACCGGCCTTAAACTTAAGACTACCAGTCCAATTTTGAATAAAGCCTTGGCTAAAAATGAAATGGAAGGCAATTACTGGCTACCAGATTTAGGCGTAAAGGATTTCTTTGGTACCGCCATCAACTTAAGCAAATTCACGCCAGGCGCTTATCAAACTAAATAAAATAAACAACCAACAAACTAAACAGCAATGAATAAAAGACTACATATCACAGCAGCATTAGCCCTATTTTTAGGAGTAGCCCAGGCACAAACCAAAACTTGGAGCGATGCTGGAACTTTTGACAGCAAAGGGGCTGTTTGGAACTACAATTTAGGAAAAGGTACAGGCAATGCAGGAGATAAATTCAGTAGCGGCGAAGCCATTAAAACTTCTGTTTCATCTACGGCAACGCCAGGCTTCTTATCTTATCCTTCTTCGGGATTTGCCGCGGTCACTACGGGTGCCAACGCGGGTGGTTCGATTAAAACAGAGGGAAAAGATGCGGCCACTAAATTGGTTTTAGATGCTTCGAGCAATGCCAGTGCAAATAAGTTTGCGGTTTATGATATTTCAAAAGCAAGTCCAGTATCCAGCCTGTTTTTTAACGTTTCATTTAAAGGCGATAACGACCCAACAAATGGTGCTGTGGTTTTTGGTATAGGCAATGCCAGAGGTAATAACATTTTCAAAAATACAGCGTCGCTAACGGGTGCAGATGCTACGGGTGTATTTGCAGGACTACGTTGGGAGTTTAGCACCAATAAAGCAGTTTTCTTCTCGTATCGTACCTTAAATAATGGCTCGTACGGCTATAAATTGATCAATGCCAATAGCTTTACCAAAACAGGGGAACACCAAGTAGAATTATATATCAACAATGCCGCTACAGCGCAAAAATATACCAAAATGGGTAAAGTGTATGACTTGGCACCAGCTACCTTTAATATTTGGGTAGATGGTAATTTAATCACTACCGAAAGTGGCGCAGGTATCCCGGCAAGCGGAGAATTGGCACCAGAAGCACCATTAAATAGCTTCTTGTTTCAGGGTTACCACAGTAAAGGTTCCGTACCAAATGCACTTAGCCTTAGTTTAGGTAATATTCAAATGAATGCTGCTAAATAATTCATCGTTATGAAAAGGAAAACTTTACTTATAGTGTCATTACTACTGGTTCAATTTTTTAAAGTTGAGGCACAGGGGGTATGGCAGGGGGAAGGAACGCCACCGTTTAATTACGATTTTAGTAGTGGTACGGGAAACATTGGCAGTACATATAATGCAACGGGAACGGGAAAATCGTCGGTATCTACCAATGCTCTTCCTGGGTTTTTAGCTTATCCAACCAGTGGCCATGCCCGAGTATACACGGGAGCAAGTTCTTCGGGAGGTTTTGCGGTGAATAGTTCGCCAGTATCAGTTATGCTAACGGCAAGTAATTCTACTTCTGCGCCCAACAAATTATCTTTATATAACATTCAAGGTTTAAGCGCAGTGACCAGTACGTTCTTTAAAATGTCTTTTGACAATACTACGGCAAGTACAGGGGCAATTACCTATGCTTTTGGAAACAGTGCGAGCACTACCGAAGGAAATAACATCTTTAACAATACGGCCATTCTCCAAGGAGGTAGTTTTCCGGGTATATTCAATTATTTGAGATGGGATATGACGGCAACCACCATTATTTTCTCTTATCGTGGCACCGATGGCGTTGCGATTACCATCAACTCTTCTACTTTTAGCAAAAACGGTGGCGATTACAACATGGAGATATATGCCAACAACCATAGCAATGCGCACGATTACGTAAGGGGAAGCAATACCTACACACTGCCATCGGGAACCTTTAATATTTGGGTAAACGATGTACGAATTACAGGAGCGTCGGCATTAATTAATTTTCCACGCACCGGCGAGTTAGCTCTTGGCGAAGATTTAAACAGCCTATTAGTACAGGGGGTAAGAAGTACCAGTGGTGCTTTGGCTATCACTAGGTTTGGTAATTTCGATATCAAGTTTATCCCCACCAGTACCTTACCTGTAAGCTTTGTAGATTTTACAGCCACTAAAAATACCAATAGCGCTTTTTTGAAATGGCAAACCTCCTCCGAAAAGGACAATGATTATTTCGAAGTGCTAAGGAAAACGGGCAACTCCAAGGGTTTTGAGGCCATTGCTAAAGTGCCAAGCAAAGCCACACATGGAGCGCTAAACAATTACACCTTTACAGATTTTAATCCAGCGGCTGGCAACAACTATTACCAAATTAAGCAGGTAGATAAGGACGGGAAAGCTACAACTTTTGAGAAGACTGCTTTGCTTAATTTTGAATTAAGCAGCGACATCCAATTCTCGAAAGCAGGTGATGCCATTCATATCTCGGCCTCTGCCAATGCAGAAGGAAATGGTGATGTGCTTATTACCGATCTTTCGGGTAAGAAAGTATTGAGCCAAAAAATCCGTTATCAAAAACAAGTCAATAACTACCATTATAGCCTAGGCAATATCCCGACAGGATTATATGTTGCTCGTATTGTAATGGGCGATCAAAGCAAAAGTTTCAAATTCATTAAATAGTATTTCAGGTGAAAAAAGGATATATTCTCAGTATAATTTTCGTGCTCTTCGCAAGTTTAGTTTTAGCACAGGCTAAGCCTAAAAACAACGACTTTTCGGTAAAAGGTTTTCACTTAGATCTTAGAATTCAGGTGATGAAAATGCCCGCTTTAAAGCAATTTGCCAAGAAATTAAGCGATAACGGCATTAATACCTTGGTGATGGAATGGGAAGCAACCTATCCATTTAAAGACCACCCCATGATTGCCAATAGGTTTGCCTATACCAGAGAAGAAGTGGTTGATTTTGTGAACTATTGTAAATCCATCAATATTGATGTTATTCCTTTACAACAGAGTTTTGGACACGTAGAATATATCCTACGTAATTACCGATATAAAAACCAAAGAGAAGACCAAAAGGACTATTCACAGGTAGATCCCTTACAGGAAGATTTAAACCGTGCCTTATTTAAAGACCTGTATACCGATCTGATTTCTACGCACAGCTCAAAATATATCCATATCGGCGGTGATGAAACTTATTTGCTTGGACATTCAGAGAAATCAAAAAAGAAGGCGCAGGAATTAGGTAAGGGCCGCTTGTATGGCGATTATATTAAACTGCTTTGTGACTTGGTGGTGAGCTTAGGTAAAACCCCAGTATTATGGGCAGATATCGCCATTAAATATCCAGATGCATTAAAGTATTTGCCAAAACAAACCATTTTTATTGATTGGAACTATGGCTGGGATACCAACATGTTTGGAGATCACAGCAAGCTACTAGAGAGTGGTTTTGAGATATGGGGATCACCCTCAATCAGAAGCCATCCCGACAATTATTTCTTAACCCAATGGGAAAAACACTTTAAGAACATCAAGGATTTCATTCCAACAGCCCGAAATTTTGGCTACAAAGGAATGGTCATCACCTCGTGGTCAACCTCTGGATTATATTCGCCAGTTTTTGAAACCACCAGAGATATTGTGGATTTATATGCCATTAGACGTGTGTATCCTATCACTGGATTTAACATCCTTATTGATGCCTATTTTGAAGCGCTAAAGACAAAAGAGCCTTTAAATGCAGTCCAATTTGTGAGAAACTATACGCTTAAGAACTATGGTTTTGACGAGGCTCAAAGTAAAACTTTTTGGAAAGCGTTAACCACAGCCCCTTATGAAGTGACCCAAGGGGTAGTCAGCAATAAGAATGTAAGCATCAATCAGCTGTTAGACAGTGCAAAAATTGCCGCAAAGCAATTTGATCAGCTAAAGCCTTTAAAGAACCAGGAAGAATTTGAGCACTATCGCCTAATGGCCGACATTAGGGTGCAATACCTCACTTACATGGCCTTGGAAATAGAGGTGAACAGTGTAGATTTTAAAGAGAGTAGGATACCAGAGATCATTAAACAGTTGAAACAGATAGATACGGCTAAGCTGGATAAAAGATTTATAGCACTCAATAAATATGCCCTATATGACGCTGAAATTGAACAAGAAAACCAGTTAAGGAATGCGAAATTTAAGCTCTTGATTCAAAGATTATCTAGAAGTAAAGCCAATGATTAAGATGAAATTTCTATATAGCATTATCCTTTGCGTACTCAGTTCGGTGGTATTTGCACAAACTAAAAAGGCTCAAGAATTAGATTTAGCCATTACTTGGCAGCCGCTGGAAAACAACTACCTAAAAGATGAACAGGGACTATCGGTACTGGAGATTAAAAATGTAGGTAAAACGGTCTTGCCAAAGGCGGGGTGGAAGCTGTATTTCAATTTTATCAGGGTAATTACCCCAAAAACCGAAGACCAGCCCTTTAATGTTGCACACTTTAACGGCGATTTGTCTTGTTTTACACCAGGCAAGAACTTTGAGGGCCTTAAGCCTGGCGAAAGCTTGAAATATGAAATGCTATCCAACTCGTGGATGGTAAATACCTCTGATTCGCCGCAGGGCTTCTACCTGGTTTGGGACAGTAGCAACGAGATTGTACCCTTCAAACCAGTTGGTTTTGTAGCACCGCCAGATCAGAAGAAGTTTTTTAGGGTTGGTGGTGACAAGGAAACGACGCCCGAAATGATATTTAATGCCAACCAAAGTATCTCAAATATCAGCGAAAGCAAATTGACCAAGGTATTTCCAACACCTGTTGAATATGCGGAAAATGGCAAGTCGCTAACTTTAAGTTCAAACCTTAACATAGGTTACGAAACTGGCTTTGAAAACGAAGCCAATTTGCTGGCAAATGATCTTTTTAAACTATTTGGTGAAAAAATCAAGGTGAGTAAACTACCTTCAACAGCTAAACCAACCATTAGTTTATTAAATGATGGTTCGGCAAATGAAGCTTATACGTTAAATGTAGACGAAAAGGCCGTTACGATTAAAGCAGGTAGTAATGCAGGTATCTTTTACGGCATTCAGTCGCTTAAAACCTTGATTGATCCTGCTGCGTTTGCAAGCAACAAGAATAAAACGATTATTTTAACAGGGGTTGAAGTAAAGGATAGCCCTCGCTTTGGTTACCGAGGATTTATGCTCGACGTGGCGAGAAATTTTCAATCAAAAGCACAAATATTAAAACTATTGGATGTTTTTGCATTGTACAAAATCAACACCTTGCATTTTCACCTTAACGACGATGAGGGTTGGCGTTTGGAAATACCTGCATTACCTGAGCTGACTAACGTAGGCGCTAAAAGAGCACATCCTAATGCACAAGGTAGCCATTTGCAGCCATCTTATGGCTCTGGACCTTACATAGATCAGCTTCCTGGAAGTGGTTACTACAGTAAGGAAGACTTTAAAGAAATTCTTCGTTATGCTACGGCTAGACATATCCGTGTAATTCCAGAAATAGAAACTCCTGGACATGCCAGAGCAGCCATTAAAGCCATGGATCATCGTTATCAGGCTTTGATGAAAAAAGGCGATAAAGCAGCCGCAGAACAATACTTGCTTCATCACTTTGAGGACCAGTCTGTTTACCGTTCCGTACAGAAATGGAATGACAATGTAATGGACGTAGCGATGCCCTCAGTGTATCATTTTTTAGAAACAGTTACTGATGAGATCATTGCCATGTATCGCGAAGCTGGAGCACCATTAAGCACCATTCATTTCGGTGGCGATGAAGTGCCTAAAGGCGTTTGGGAAAAATCGCCCGCTTTTAATAGCTTAAAGCAAAGCAATAGTGAGGTTAAAACCACTGCCGACCTTTGGGATTACTATTTTGGTAAGGTAAGTGCCATGCTAAAAAAGAAAGGTTTGTACCTATCTGGATGGGAAGAGGTAGGCTTGAAAAAAGCTGTTGAAAATGGCAAATCCAAGTGGTTGGTGAACGACAAATTTGCCAATCAGAATGTACATGTAAACGTATGGAACAACTTATTGGGCAACGAAGACTTAGCCTATCGTTTGGCCAATGGCAACTATAAGGTTGTTATTTCTTTCGTCAGTACTTTCTATTTTGACATGGCCTATTTTAAGAAATTTGAAGAACCAGGCTTTTATTGGGGCGGCTTTACAGAACTTGACAAGCCTTTTAACTTTATCCCTTATAACTACCTTAAAAATCAGCAGAAAAATTACTTAGGCCGACAGCTGAGTGAAAAAGTGTTGAACGAAGCACAGAAACTTACCGACGTAGGCAAAAATAACATTGTTGGGCTACAGGGGCAATTATGGTCTGAAACCATTAAAAACAACCATCATTTAGAATATTTACTCATGCCAAGATTATTGGCTTTAGCAGAGAGAGCTTGGTCAAAAAGTCCGGATTGGGCGGAGGAAGCCGACGAAACCAAAGCGAAGGAACTGTACGGTCATTCATTATCTGCTTTCTACAACTTATTAGGGAAAAGAGAATTAAAAAGACTTAACCATTACGCTGGTGGTTTTAGTTATCGCGTACCTACACCAGGTTTAAAGGTAAACGGAGCTAGTGTTTCGGCCAATGTACAATTGCCAGGTTTTAGCATTAGATATACCACAGATGGTTCGGTACCCACACTGAAAAGTCCGTTATATACCCAGCCCGTGAATATGGGCAACCAACTTATTTTTAGAACTTTTGACCACGCTGGTAGGGGAAGCGAAGTCTCAAAAATTGATCAAGTAAAAAACGATGGAGCAGAATAAAACGGTACAGATAAGTAGTTTATCCAAACGGGATAGCGCCATATCTATTTCTATTATAGGTCTGTTGTTCTTCATTTTTGGTTTTGTAACCTGGATCAATGCCATCCTTATCCCATTCTTTAAAATAGCCTGTGAACTCAATCACTTTGAGTCGTATCTGGTAGCTTTTGCGTTTTACATTGCCTATTTGGTTATGTCGTTACCTGCGGGTTATTTACTTAAAAAAGTAGGTTTTAAGCGAGGCATGATGTATGGGTTTTGGGCAATGTGCATCGGTGCCTTATTATTCATACCTGCTGGACTAACAAGAACTTATGGCATCTTTTTAACAGGCTTATTTACCTTAGGTATTGGTTTAGCTATTTTGCAAACCGCTGCCAATCCGTACATTACTATTTTAGGCGCAAAGGAAAGGGCTGCTCAACGTTTCAGCATCATGGGCATTTGCAATAAAATGGCTGGTATTTTGGCCCCATTGCTTTTCTCTGCGGTGGTATTGCGACCAACGGATAGTGCTTTGTTCAAACAAATCGCATTGATGCAGGGCATTGAAAAAGCGCAAGCTTTAGATGAACTGATCCAGCGTGTGGTGTTGCCTTACGGTATTGTAGCGGTGCTGCTATTGCTCTTGGGCTTTTTTGTGAGGCTTTCGCCATTACCAGAAATAGACACAGAAACGGAAACAGAAGAAGTATCAAGTGCCAATGAGGGGAAGAATAGCATTTTAGACTTCCCATATTTAGTGCTCGGGGCAGTGGCCATCTTTTTCCATGTAGGTTCGCAGGTAATTGCTGTGGATAGCATTGTCAACTACGCAACGCATCACGGAATGGATTTTATGGAAGCCAAAACTTTTCCATCCTATACGCTTACGGCTACCATTATAGGCTATTTGCTGGGAATTACGTTTATTCCTAAAGTACTGTCGCAGTTAAATGCGCTAAAGATATGCACCTTACTAGGTTTAGCTTTAAGCTGTTGCATCCTGTTGTTTTCAGGAAGAATGATGTTGTTCGGTCATCAAACCGATATCTCCGTTTGGTTTATTGTACTGTTAGGTTTTGCCAATTCTATGATATGGGCAGGGGTTTGGCCATTGGCTTTGGATAACTTAGGCCGTTTCATTAAAACAGGGGCTTCGTTATTAATTATGGGCCTTTGTGGCAATGCCATTATGCCTTTGTTATATGGTTATTGGGCCGATCAGTATAGCTTAAGAGAAGCTTATTGGGTACTGATTCCCTGTTATACTTATTTGATTTTTTACGCTTTCTATGGTCACAAACTGAAAAGTTGGACCAACCAAAAATAATCTCCATGAGTAACTTAATTAAAATATTCAATGCCCAGATCATTACTCCGGCTGGAGTGCTGAAAGAGGGTACTTTGGTCATTTCCGATGGAAAGATTGCCGAAGTGGGCAACCAAAACATCTTTGTGGAAGGTGCTTTGGAAATAGATGCCAGAGGCAAATACGTGTCGCCTGGTTTTATAGATATGCATGTACATGGTGGTGGCGGTCATGATTTTATGGATAATACCCTCGAGGCTTTTTTGGAGATTGCCAAAACCCACGCTAAATATGGCACTACGGCATTAATGCCCACTACCTTGAGCTGTGAAAAGGAGGACCTGCTTGCTACCTTGGATATTTATGAAAAAGCAGATGCCGTTAATCGTTCAGGTGCCGATTTTGTGGGCATCCACATTGAAGGGCCTTACTTTGCCATGTCGCAAAAGGGGGCA
>JADLIF010005188.1:0-10232 GCA_016648015.1 Steinernema khuongi
TTGAATTCGAATATATCTTCATTATGAATGGAATTGGGCCAATAATGTTGGAGTATTTTTTTACCGAAAGGATTTTTCTCGCAGGAAAAAACATTTTCCCATCCGAGCCAATTGGCTGCGATATCGAAACCGCCTATGCCGCTGAACAGGCTTCCATGCCTAAACATTGGCTTCACTTATTAGGATCAATAGACGGATAATAAATATATAGTAGGGAAAGATGATCATGGCCATTGCCACTTTTAGGTTGATTATCTGCATAAGAAATTTGAGCTTTATTGGTAAAAGGATAGAGATATTGGAATGGGACGTTAGCTATACGGTCGCTAGAAAAAAAGCGAGTTGCGAGCTTTTTTCTCCCTTAGCCAAACCCCTTGCCCATTTGGGCTTGGGTGGCTGAGGCAAGCTGGTTTTTGTAGGTACGCCCAGCCAAAGGCGGGCTGTACGTACAAAAACACAACTTGCGGATTACAAAACAAAAAAATGGTATTACCCATTTTAAGATTTGAAGTGATTACCTTTACTTATTAACTGTAATAATGAGCAAACATAAAGACGAGTGGTATAAGCTGTTGGTTAAACAGAATATGCCAAAATGGGAGATATTTAATAATGCTGATAATATCAGCATAAAGGTTCCAGTCGATCAGGATCTAAAGCTGATTGCAGCTAGCTTTCCAGATACGATCGTAATATTACATCCCGATATATCATCTCCAAATGAAGAACTACTTTTTATCGTGGGGAATAATAGCAACAGTTTCGAATTCACGTTACATGCCTCTGGTGATATCCATAATAACTTACGTTGGATTTCGTGATGTATATATCATTATCAGCTAATACAGATTAGTATCTATATAGCTATTTGGTTATGTAGATATATGTATTGCCGTTTAATTGTATAGATATCTAATTAAAAACCTGTATAGTTACATAGCAAACTATGTGCATAACTGAATATTCAGAGTTGAATATAAACAGATAGCTGAATATATGGATATCTAGCTACGCTGATAGCAGTATTTCTAAATATCTCTTTAGTTATATGCAAAGTTACCTGCATAAATGAATATCTCGATAGTTAGATATATGGATGAGTGCATATAGGGATATATAACTATTTTATAACAAACTACCCTAAGCTTTATCTTTTTCGGCTAGATGTTATTTTGTGGTCCTGGTTCTCTTCCACAGAGAGATGTTCTACCTTCAGTTCGGCAACCAACCTTTCATTATAGTCCTTGTAGCCTGAATACCCAAAAGAGCGGTCAGTCGCTTGGGGCAATCTTGATATAAGATCCTGGGTTGCCTTGAGACCGGGTCCGTCGTGATCAAAATAGATATCCACTTTGGGAATATTGGCCGCCCATTCGATTGCACGCCCCAAAAGCGAAATAGAATTAAGTATGATAACGGTCGGCAAAGCAACTGGCCGTTCTAATTTGAGCCAGCTCATATAATCGAAATAGGCTTCGAACATTGCAATGTGACCACTAAACCCTGGAATAATTGAAATATCCTTTGAACCTATACTGCTCTTGAAACCATTTGCCGTAGCGATTTCCCAGTTCCCTTTATCGTTCTGCCAACCAATGGCGTAAAAGGTGCGTTCGTCTTCTGAATCTTTTGTGTTTCGATAATAAATCGTACTGAGCCGTCCATCTGCAAGTTCTTTTATACCTCTAGTTTCAAGATATCTCGATAAAATAAAATTATTATCGGGCGGCATTACCCTAACCACTTCATAGCCGAAAGCCTGTTCTTCTTTTTCGTAATATTTTTTGGGGCTCACATAATCAGGTATCATGGCGATATCAAGATCGTTTACCTGCTGGATCTTTTCTAGCACCTCTACAAATGGAAGTCTCGGCCAAAGAGCCATCCCAAGCTGTACGATACCGCCACCTTTGATATTGGCCTCTCCAGCTCCGCCCCGGTCGAGCCACTTGCCTCCACTGTCCCATACCGTAAAAGAAGGGGTATCTTTTTTCGTTTCGCGAAGCATACTGTGATAAAAATGTTCCCTGCCTGTTTTCTTTACGGGTTGATGGCCGAGCCTTGCCAGGAAATCAACTATCGATAGTTCCTGCAAATCGGCAACTGCGATAAATTTTGACATAGGTTTTTATTTTCGTTTATTGGATCTGATTATTTCGGTGTTTCTCCAATGATTTCATAAAATCAACATTCAGTTGATCGGAAGATAGAAAGGCAGAAGCCTCATCAAATCTTGAGGCCCGATGGACAGCTGCATTTAAGAAGTCTGGTGAATTGAGTATCAGTATGTTTGGACCTTTTATTTTCTCCTTACCAAGTAGGCTCAGATAATGGGGCAGGTCTTCAAATACCAATACAGAATTTTCCTTACCAGGGATAAAAGTCAATCCCTTTCGACCGATGCAGCCCGAATAATACCATGACCTTACTTCCCAACCTCCATTTTCGTTCTGCCAACCAGCTGAAAAAAAATCTTTACGTATTCCCTTTTGATCTATTGCATAGTAATAGACTTCATTCAGCTGGTCATTTGGGATGTCGAGGAGTCCCTCGGCACTTAGGTAAGAACATATCTGCGAATTACCCCCAATTGGCCTGATCTCCTGGACATGATAATGTGGGATCTTAACGGCAAGTCTTTTTCTTCCACCGGGAGAAGCGGCATTACTTTTTGTAATCACCATATTAGATAGTTCGCTTATCTTTTGGATTACCTCTAAACGATTAAGATTTTGCCAATAGGCAAGCCCAAAATCAACAATATTACCTCCTCTGCCAAGGTCCTTGTCAAACCATGCATCCAGTTCAAGGTTTACCCGCAATGAGTTTCTTGTATTACACTTGGCACCATCAAAAACGTTTTGGTAAAAAGTTTCATTGCCAGAATTTTTGGTCGGTTCAAATCCCAGCCGGGATAGAAGACCTGTCATTGATACTGGTTCTTTCAAACCCAACGTATCCAGATTGTCTGTCATCATATAACCTGATTAAAAGTTTACGGATTTAGAGGTAGCGCATTGCATCATGGGATTTGCTAAGTGCTTCGGCCACTAGGCGATCTATCCGCCAAGTAGCAGAATTTCCACCGTCCTTACGTGGGGTGATAAGCCCAAGTGCGATCCAATACTCTACATTCTTGCGACCATAGCGTCGGAATGCCTGAGATTTTTTTAAATAAGGCCGGACCTTGCCGATTTTTGACAATGCCTGTATTGCTCCCATTTCGGCTGCATCCTGCAACAGTAGTTGGAGCTGGTGGCTTGTTAGCATGATGTTCATAAAAGAATTGGTTCAAAAGAATTAAGATTGGTACCGGCAATGGGTAACGAACCCATGTCAATCCGCTTTTGCCGGTATTTTTTTCGGGACTACCCACGTCGGTTCCTCCAAACCGGGCTCTTCGCCTGCCAATGCGCTTTCGGTTGTTGGCTATAGGTACTACTCAGACTTGAGGCTGTATAAACAGCGCTATAAATCTCAATGGTAAAACCTCACCTCACCTTCGCAAAATTCCCCGCCCTTAGCGGAGTAATGCTTCGTCCCCATACGTCAAAGATCATTCATAGGTAGGCACACAGACCTACACTTTCCTATTTACCACAGGTAGATAGGTTATACGGTTGCTGGATGCGGCTACCGCCTCCAGTTGTTTTCTCTCAATAAGTTTTTTGTTGTTTCTGGCTAAATCCGTTGTGACAGGGAGCAATTTTTCACTGATCCAACGATCTACATCGCTACGTCCATAAAGTCGGTAGGCTTCTCTTTTTGCCAAATGAGTTGGTAGCGTACCGCTTTCTTCAAGTGCTTTTTCAACACCAGCAGTTACAGCAGATTTCGGCAAATTGGTCAACTCAATGTGCCGCATACTGCATAGTATTAAAGGTTGACCAAAAAGTTTTTGGGAAATTGGGAGATGCTACAATTAAAGCCCGGTTCGCACCTAAATGGCAATATCCATTCTGGGCGAAATAAAAGGAGACTGAAATAGCTTGATGCTTCATAAACTTGTCCGCTTAGCCAGCCATAACATTATGCTGGAACAACGGGACAAAGTTTCAAAGGATCTGAAATTTAGATTGACAACCTATAGGGTCGGACCCTAAACTTTTTTTTGAATGTGGGCGGAGGTTGTGTATTTAACCTTTATAGACCTTTGTTTTTTAATGATTGGCGCTTTTGTCTTTTTAGGTCGTCCTCGTTAACCAACCTTGTATTGATCATTTCGCTCATCCGGTCAAGGTATTTTGTCTTTGTTGTATTATCCCTTCTGGATATCTCCGTCCATCTCCGATATGCCCTTCCAATGTTTATCTCCAGACTGGATTCGAGCCATCTAACGATTTCAGAAACTGTAGCATTCCCGTTGTTAATCTGCCCAGTCAACCAGATACCGTAGGCAATTTCAATGAGGTTTATAGATTCGCCAGTCCACTTAAGGTTGAAAGAAGATTCCAGTAAATCAGAAGGTTTGGCATTTGACTTTAGACCATTAAGAAACTTTAGAATGTGGGCCTGTATCTTTTCAACAGCCATAATTCTTGCGGTCTGATAATCTGCAATTGTTGAGAAACGTTCATCTGTGTCTGCCCTTAGCTTGACCAGCCAATTTGGGACAGATTTAATTCCTCTTAAAAAGAGCAATTCATCCATTTCTTTGGCTTGTGAACGGTAGTAATCTACCATTTGCCTGTTATAGATAAAGAACTCATTTATTTTTTTAAGTTCTTTATCATAAAAACTCCTAGACGCCTTCGCATTCCCCTTTGGGCCTTTCAAGTCGAGTTCTTCTAATTTCAGATAATAGAGCTGCATGGAAATAAACTGAGGCTTGATATATTTAAAGAAGATGATTTCCTCTTTGATATTTTCGAAAGTTGCGGCAAGTATAAGTTCCTTAAGCTTGCCTATATGAAGCTGAATAATATCCAGAATCCCATCCGCTGGAGCATTAGGATTTTTGCTTTCTTGTTTTTCAACTTCTTCCAGCAATTTTTCGAGTAATTTTTTGGATCTGGCTAGTAACATGATTTTGCTTTTAATGTATGACAGATTTTTGTTTTTGGATAGATTAGGTTTCCACATCAAAAATGGCATAGCATTCCCAGCCGTTCAAGTGGAAAGCTTTGATTAAAGTTTCCACCCCAACCATTTCTGTCCATTGATGGTAGAAAGATAATGGTCTTTGGATGGAATAAAATTTCCAAAAAATTAGAAAAAAAGCTTTGTTAGATAAGAAAGTTAGTGGTTTTGGAAATACTAAAGAGAAATTATGGTCAATTGTCAAACCTTCTGAGCGCTAATTTACTCATGAAAAAAACGGTATAAATTCAGAAGCCAGCGCAGATGTTTAGATGACAGAAACAAGAACGAACATAGAAAGATATTTATCGTCTATATGTGTAATAAGGGACTGAAGCAATGCTTTTGCCCTAATTGCAGTTTTCCTATTGTTTTCAGAAAATGTGTTCTGCATATTGCCAATGGATAGATTATCCTTGTTAATTGTACCCACATGGCTATGGAGGAATTCAAATAAATCGGCTTTACGCTTTACCAAAATAATCCCCTTTTCTACCATCAGTCTAAAAATAAAAAGAAACAGTTCTATTGAAATAGTGACCTTAAAATAGAATTGCTTAAGAAAAAATTTAGCACCATTACCAGCCAATGTTTTTCTATTCATATTCATTAGTTTTTTTAGACATATGAGTTCATTCTCTAATATATTACAGAGTACCTCCCTTAGCGGGGCTGTATTTAGATTATATCCATGGTTTGGTTCTACGATGAGTTGTCTTAGTGTCTTTAATTGAATAGTTATTTTTATAAACTCTTCGCGATAGTCGTCAATTTGATTATAGTCTCTCTGCATCCCACTCATACTATAGAATATTAATGGACTATAGTTAAAGTTATGGCAGCAAAACTGAATATATAGACTATGTTCAATATCTGTAGTTTTCTTAAAGTCTATTTCTCTAAGGGCATTTGTAATTGTATGCAAAAATTTTAATTCTTCAAAGCTTACCCTTTTATTTAGGCGTATTTCTTGCCAGTAGGAACTAAGCACATCAATGAGAATCTTATCTAAGTCCGTTCCTCTTAATCTTATTAGTAATTTATTCCATTCCCTAGAAAGTGTTAAATTAGTTCTGCTCTTGAGTCTTTGGGGTACTTTCATCTGAAAGTTAAAGCAATAGGAGTAATCCTCAATGATAACCTCAAATACATTATTGATTGAATTGGCTAGGATTTCTACACATACCCTCCTCTCTTTTTTTGCTACGGTTGTACCATCTACAGTTAGTAAAAAGCGGTCACAATCCTCCGAAATTTGGCCTAGCTCCACCTGAAGGTGGTCCATAAATGTCACAGCATTTTTGTCTAGGTGTAGCTGTCTGTTCAGAAGATCTCTTTGCAGCTGCAGGGCGAGGCTATCTAAGTGAATTGCAAACATCCCTTCAGTCTTTGGAATGCAATTGTCATCACCAGACATTAAATCATAGGAGACTTTGCGTATTCCATCAAGCTCTTTAACATAAAAATTAAGAGGCTCCTTTTCCATAATCCAACATCCTTTCTCTAATTTTATAAATCATCTAATTAAATTTTGTTATGATAACTCCCATTGCCTATTAGGCTAGTTTTCAAAAGCCCAATCAATAATCTGATCTATAGTTTTCAATATCTCTTGTTGCCCCTCCAGGGAATTGATATTTATCCCACAGATCGTTGATTCATTTTTCTTCGCATGGAGTATCATATAATAGATTGCACTTACCATTAAGGCAGTAACACCTTTAAGACTCTTGTTGCTATCTTTAAATAGTGGTGCTGATTTTTCTAGTAAGAGGTTTCCCATCTCTTCACGAACATGAGAGATGCTATTGAGCAGGTCTGTTCTTTCTGTAATTTCCCATAGAATAATCGAACGCATTTCTTCGTGTGTATTGAAGTATTCGAAATGGCCATTTAGCAAATCCGATACTAATTTTTTTAAAGCTTTTCGATCTGTTTTGCCACTAGTTTGCGTATTTACATCTCTCGTTTTCGCTATCCAATAATCATTCTTCAATACATAAGCTTCTACCAACTGGTCAATGCCACCAAAGTATCTGTGAATTAAAACTTTACTTACGTTCGCTTCTTTGGCGACGGCGTTTAATCCCAACCCTTTATAACCTTTATTCTTAATAATAGTTCCAACAGCATCTACTAGCCGCAGCATGGTTTGTTCCTTATTTTTCACATGACCGGAAATGTTTCTATATCTGAGAGGCATTGGCGTTTATTTAGCGATTTGAAATGGATAGTTTGCGGTCAACATCAACAAAAGCATTCAAAACCTTATCTAAATGTTCTCTGGTATGTGTAGCCATGATATTAAGCCTAATTCTAGCATTCTTTTTTGAAACTGCTGGATACATTATTGGATTGGCATATACTCCAGCATCGAGCAATAGTTTCCCAGCTTCCAAAGTCTTTCCTATATCGCCAATTTTAACTGGAATAATTGCTGACGCTGTGTTACCAATGTCAAGACCTAAATTTAGTAATCCATTTTTAAGGTAATTGACGTTTTCCCAAAGCCTATCTTTCCAGAATGGCTCTTCATCCAATAAATCCATTGCCTTAAGTATACCCAAAGTGGTTGGAGTTGCTGTAGTTGAGAAAAGATGTTGTTTAGATTGATATTTCAGGAAGTTGATCAGTTCAGTATCTGCCACAACATAACCGCCTATATGGGCAAATGCCTTGCTAAAGGTCCCAGTTATGATATCTACTTTATCAAATAGGTTAAATTCTTCAATTGCCCCCCTACCCGTCTTCCCAACTACACCTGTGCCATGGGCATCATCAACAACCAAATATGCTCCATAATGATGAGTAAGTTCAGCAATCCGATCCATTGTTGCCAAATCTCCATCTTGCGAATATACACCATCAATGATTACCATTTTTGTACGAAAGGTATGCTGGGCATGCTTTAGTGCAAGTTCTAGGCCTTCCATATTGTTGTGCAAAAAAGTCTTAACATTTGTTAGCTGGCAACCTTCATAGACGCTCGCATGTACAGCCATATCGATAATCGCAATATCCTCCTTTTGCAAAAGACATTGTAAAGTTGCGCTGTTGGCTGTGTAACCTGTTGTATAAAGTATTGCACTTTTTCTTTTAAAGAACTTTGCTATCCTGTCCTCTAATTGGCGATGATATACGAAATGTCCACCAATCGCCGGAGATGCACCTGCACCGCTACCAAACTTCTCTATCGCCTCTTGCAAAGCCACTTTAATTGATGGATGCTGAGTGAAACCAAGATAATCGTTAGATACGAAGCAAGCACATTTTTGTGCTATATTTTTTCCTGGCAACAATAGTTCCATTTCCGGAGCACAACCAGATAGAGATTCTATCCGGTAATTCAAGTGCCCATTTACACTTAAATAATCTAGAAATGACTGGAATTTACCAGCCCTCTCTATCGCATCAATTCCAGGAATATTCTCAAAATCCCTGAAACTTGCCGTAGCAAAGTCAATATTTTTCATAAACAATAGGGGGTTAAAACTCAATGTAGCACCTATTTTATTTAAAAGTGGTAACATGAGAGTTTTTCACACATAATTAGTCTATTTATTAATAAAATTTTTTGAAAATCTTCTCGAAAGAATAAATTGGACAACAAATTCCACCCAAAATAAATTGATTCATGTAGTATATCCCATAAAACATCCAGAGGTGGAATAAAACCCACTAGAATTTACACTTGATTTGTATGAAAATTCATTATTGTTTTGCCGTAAAAAACATGAAAAATCAAGGCCTATTGGACAAAATCCTAAACCTCCCCCACTGTAAAAAAGAAATAAAAGTTCTGTTCGCAGCGCAGTTTCTTCTTGTAGAATTTTTAAAAGGCCAAACTATTATTGGACCTAATCTGATTAACAATTCGTTTTACTTTGTAAATAAGGGCCTGCTAAGGCGTTATCCTTTAAAATTAGGATTGGCGGGGACAAGCCAGTTATATATCAATGGCGATTTTATTTCACAAAATGGCATATATCTTAAAAGACCAAGCCTCGAATATATTGAATGCTTGGGCCCTGTAGAGCTACTTTCCATTAACTACAAACAGCTAGAACGATTTTGCAGACAACAACCAGAAGCAGTAAAACTTTTGTTGTGCATTTTGGAAGAGCAAAAGTTAAAGGAAATTGAAAATGCAGAAATGATGCGTCTAGAACCTGCAATTGAAAGGTACAGGTTTGCATCAAGATTATTAGGGAAATTTATTCATGACTTACCCAAGCGCACTCTTTCTTCCTATCTGCGAATTGGTGAAAAACAACTCAGTAGACTGCTTATTGAATTGGCTCACGATAAATAGATAGCCTTAACTTATATGGACATACGTCCAGAAATTTTCCGACATATCGCCATGTATTATCCGACTTATGAACGGCGCAAAAGCTAGATAGCAACCTAAATTTGATATCAGGTATTGAACAGGAATTAAAAAAATCTAACAATGAAAAAAGAAAACATACTACAGATCATCAGCGCAATTATTGCGGCTCTGTTCTTCTATGCTTCTTTTAGCAAGCTAATGGACTATGAGAGATCCATCGTAGAAATGCGTCATCAGATATTCCCTATAGTTATCGCAAACGTATTAACGTGGCTAATACCCGCAATTGAAATAGTCCTAACGCTTTCTCTATTAATTCATAAAACCAGAAAGAAAGCGTTATGGGCTTCGTTAATTTTGTTAACTGCTTTTACCTTATACATTGCTGTTGTAATGACAGGAGTATTAGGTCGCACTCCTTGTAGCTGTGGTGGAATTTTGAAAAAGATGAGCTACGGTATGCACCTTATATTTAACATCTTTTTTGTTTCACTCGCCTCATTGGGTCTTGCCGTTGACAATAGCTGGATAGATTATAACAGATTTTTCAACCTTAAAAACAGAAAGGAGCTTGCCTAAAAATTGTATGAAACGATAATGCAGGGCTTAGGGCTTTAACTGCAACAATAAAAAATAAAATTAATCATCCAAAGATCTAAGCCCAAGTGATCTGAAAGATAAAATCCATTGCGCCAATAAAACAGATGGGTGCAATCACAATACTTACAATTATGGAAAAGATAAAAAATGCGCTCAAAAGCGTCAATAAGTTTGGATTATTGGCCATTTTGCTTGTTGGAATAGTTGTTTTCACGCAAAG
>JADLIF010005266.1:0-11781 GCA_016648015.1 Steinernema khuongi
ACGATTTAAAACAACGTTTTCCAAGAAGAAGAAGCGAAAGACCTTCAGTTGGCTAAAACAAAGCCAAGCAAACAAGGTCCCATCTAGGTGGGACCTTGTTTATGTTTTAATATAGCTTGCTAATCCTAGCTTTTAGCTAGAACGATGAACCTTTTAGCTAGGATGTTTGACCTTTTAGCTAGAACGATGAACCTTTTAGCTAGGATATTGAACCTTTTAGCTAGAATGATGAAGCTTTTAGCTAGAACGTTTAACCTTTTAGCTAGGATGTTTGACCTTTTAGCTAGAATGTTTAACCTTTTAGCTAGGATGTTTGACCTTTTAGGTAGAACGATGAAGCTTTTAGGTCGGATGATTAGCCTTAAAGCTAGAACGTTGAACCTCTTAGCTAGAATGTTTGACCTTTTAGCTAGAATGATGAAGCTTGGAGCTAAGATGATGTACATCGAAGGTTGAATGTAGCAACAATAAGTTGAGAAGGATAGCAAAATTTACTTATAATTTGAAATTTCATTAATAGTTAAGTATTTTCCTCCAACTAGATATCCCTTTATGAAAAAAATGTTCTCAAAACGTGCCTCAAAATTTGCGAGCTGGGCGAAAACCGTTCTCCAATTTTCTTTATTTTTTTGATGATGGAATATTTTTCTATTGAAAATTCTCTTAATACTAAGGTGCTGGGACATTATCCTCAGGTAAAAGATATTAAGCACAACTGCGATGTTTGGGGCGAGCCAAGGTTTATAGAGCATGTACATTTCAAAAAGATAGATTTTGAACCGATTACAGCCAATGCAATTTTATACTCATCTTCCAAATTGACCGATTTAATCAGTGTTACCGGAATGGGCTTTACCAGAAAATTATTGATCAGCGAAAAACTGAAAAATATATTTGAAGCATACCGGACTTCGGGAATGCAATTTTTCAGATCGCCCATCATCTATAAAGGTATCGAATTGGAAAATTATTGGGTGTTGAATTTTCATAAAGTGGATATACAGTTTATTGATTACCGAAAATCTGATATTTTTATAACCGAGCATGTATTCAATAATGTGGAAAAATTGAATATTGCCACCTATGAAAATTTTCTTGCTGAGAAGCAAAATTGAGAAGCAAAATATTGAAGAAAAAGGATATCCCTATGGCATCAGGATTGAAAAAATCAAATTAACTGATAGTATTTCCGAAGACTTTTTTGTCTTACTTGATGTTGAAGGCGGGGTTAGGTACGTAGTATCAGAAACATTAAAAGAGGAGATAGAAGAGAATAGATGTACAGGCGTAGAATTTATGCCTATTGAACTTACGATGAATGAATGGCTGCACAATGAACGAGAGAAAGTATATGGTAAAGCCTAAATAAGATAAATATGGAAAACGAAGTGAATCCAATCCAATCTTGGGTAGAAGGAGATCCCAAGTTATTGTCGCTAATAAACGAAATAAACCAAACGCAACTGCCCATAGAGGAGCAGGCGGAAATGGCGTTTCATAAGGTGTCAGTGCTTTATGGCCTTCCCAAACTTCCTGAAGACGCACAAGAAATTGAGGAGGGTACCGGAGAAGAAGTGATTTCAGTGTATCAGGAACTAGGTCTTGTTAAATTTTTAGAACCAGATGATGACATCAGGGGACTGGTATTAGTTGCCCTGTACAATGTGCTTAATAAGGTAACGGTCGGTTTGGACGAGGTCTATAAAAAAGCAGGTATGAAGAAGGAGAGGGGAATTTGCTTTACAGGAGAAAACTCAAAGGTGATCATTACCTTCCTGGAAGAAAATGTCAGTTGGTTTGATAGTGGTTGTAAATTATATCTAAGGCATAGCAAGTGACAGGTTAGGAGTATCTCACAATGCTAACTCCAAAAAGCAAAAAGTCCTTATTTATCATTTGCTTAGTGTCAATACTAAGCAACTATCAAAGGGTGAGATAATGATAAACCTTCTCGCGTTTATTGGAGGAAAAAATAATTTAATAGAACATGGGAAAGATTATTTTAATTTTTGCATTATCATTCATCTCAACCATAACCATTGCTCAAGATACCATTGGTCGTGACCTTCGAAATTTAGCAAAGCTGAAGCTTTGGTCTGAGGTACATGGCGTATATCCAAATAGAAAAAAAATAGAAATTACTGCAAAAACGCACACTAGAGATTCTCTTTATGATGAATATACTTCTCTTATTACTAAAGTAAAGAAGTCTCCAAAGACTTACTTAACCTATATTAATAGAGCATTAAAACACAACACCGATTCCTTGCGTAAGCAGTCTGTATTCTATAAAAATACAATAGTTACTCCTATGTTTGTTTATCCTACCAATACTGTCAAGGTTATTGATCTATATCGGGTCATAAAATATAGCCTTTTCGAACGGAATGACGATTTTTTGCCCGAAGACTTTTATAGTCTAGGTGTAATTGATCCAAAAAACTACTATGGCTATTACGAGCCTGAACCAAAGCGTAAAGCAACGATAAGATATATTTTGAATATGTTTACTTTAAACTCGGAAGAGAAAAAGTTTATTAGGAATAAACTCAATGTGGGATATGTGATGGATATAAAAAAGTTTTTGGACACCTGTACGCACACTACTGAGAACAAAGAATTTATAAGGACCACCATCGCAACCTTTGTAAAGAGTAGGGAAACGCCTTTGGCTGGGCATTATTTTTTTTATCAGCTTTCAAAAGAAACGAAAGATTACGTTCCAAGGGACAGAGAGCTTCCCCTCAACTAATCTTTTAGCTTTTTTATGCATATCAAAGGGCTTAGCGTAGCGGTGCTTGCGCATGCTAGTCAGCAAAAGTTGAAATAGTTTCTGATATTTTTTTAGTTATCTTAGTCTAGAGGTTTCTACCGCCCAAACGCTCTTACACCCAAAATATTTTAAACAGATATGTCTCGAAAGTATCTTTATGTTTTGCTTTTTATCTTAACAGCATTATTGGCTGCGGTTACGTTCTTTTATTATTTCAATAATTTTAAAGGCTCCTTTTCTTCAAAGTCCGACGATTGGGGCGACTTTGGAAGTTACATTGCAGGTACTTTGAGCATAGTGCTCTCTACCGCTAATTTTATTTTCCTATATCTAACTTTTAGGGAGCAGCAGGTAAAAAGTGACAGGCAGCAATTCGAAAGCTCTTTCTTCAACCTCATAAAGATTCATCAGGATTTCGTAACCGAAACTTCCGATTATAAGAAGAGAATTGATCACCAAACAGCAGATAACGAAAAGCTGAAAGGTTATGAATTGCTAGAGTATTATCGGCAAATAGAAGAAGGCAAGATGGTCCAGCTTTACTTTTCGGACCTTAAGCAAAAAAAACAAAAAAACTATTTAAAGCTTTTTGGCGATGACAAATACTTACTCAACTACCAATTGAGAAAGAATGAATTTATTCTGGGGAAAGAATACCTTAGGGCGGTGTACGAAAGTATCATTGCGATATATACCTTCATTAAGGATTCTACAATGATTAAGGATCGTGACAAACCATACTTCTTCGGAATACTCAGCAGGGCGTTAAGGCAAAGTGAAAAGTTTATATTGTTTGCCTTTTATATTCAGGAGGATCGTAGAAAGCCAGCTGTTGAACCCCTTAAACAATTTGATATCAACCTGCTTTGTAAGCTGGAAGACTGGCAGCGAAAATTTATCGATCCTTCATCAACTTATAAATATCCCTACTCCTGGGCCGGCTTGAGCCCCCAAGCCAACGGAGCAGAGGTTCAGAAAAGCATAGTTACTAATATTAACGAGAGGGTTTATAGGGGCTATTGCTACAAGTTTTTTTCTCTAGATCAATTTGAAATTGATGAAGTAGTATTTAGTAGTAGCATGGATAATGGTGAGGTGAGCTTTCCCTTGAATTTTATGGATATATCAGATGGAGCGTATTTACATTTGGGAGAGATCCTCAACGCTTTTTTGAAGAAAATGGCCTTTTCACCTGTTCATGATCAAAGTACAGATCCAGCAACCGCTTTTTTGAGAGAAAGAAAAAAATTGGAATTATCGCTCCACTTTGACCTGAACTTTGTGGATGAAGAACCAATCAAAATAACCATTTTCGATAAAATTAATTTTGTGTTGGAAGGAGATGATCTACTCATTGAGTGTTTTGAGCCATATCATACTGGCCGCTTGCGTTATACTCCCCAAAGTTACCGTACCTATAGGGAAAATCTATATTTATAGTTAAGTTATTTTCCTTTGGTTGGTTAATCTGATGATCCTTCGCATCAAAACCATAGCTCGTAAAAAACATAAGTTTTAGTCTGGCAATCCTGTATCACTTTATGGGATAATTTGTGCTGTGAATTAGCTACTTTAGCGGAAAAAACAAACACTATTTTTTAATTAAATGAAGAAAATCTTAATTGCGCTCAGTCTGTTAATTGGCAGCGTTAACCTTTTTGCACAAGAGGCCACTAGCGTGGTGATTAGTGAAGTTTGTGGCATAGGCACCCGTGACTTTGTAGAACTCTATAATCCAACATCGGCAGATATTGACATTTCTGGGTGGATGATCAAATATAAATCGGCTACTGGTTCCACAGCTAGTGGTACAACCACCCTTGGAAGCGGAAAGATCATCAAAAGTCACGGATATTTTTTAATTGGCCTTGCTGGTACCACAGGTACCTTTGTAACAGATGCAGATGGTACGATAGACATGTCGGGCAGTACTACTGGTGGTGGCCATGTGGCACTATGTATACCAGGAACAACTGGGTCAGCGGTTTGGCAGAACCAAATTGTGGTTGATTTGGTAGGCTGGGGCACTGCTAATATGCCTGATGGCACAGCTGCTCCATCTCATCCAGCAACTGGAGGCAGTTTAGAGCGTAAAGCATTTGCTACTTCTACAACAGCAACGATGGCCGTGGGTGGAAGTGATGCTACTAGGGGGAATGGTTATGATACCAACAACAATTCGGCGGATTTTGTAACACGAACGGTCAGTAATCCTCAAAATAGTACTTCGCCTCTAGAGCATCCAGATTATCTTACTCAATTTAACAGTACTTATCCAAATGTTTCTGCTATTACTGATCACTCTTTTGAGTTAAATATGAATACAAATAGGAGCGGTAAGGGATATTACGTTGTGTTGGCAAAAGGGGCTGCTGCACCTAGCGCTACACAGGTAAAAAACGGAATGAATGGCGGTGGTACAACGGCTGCCATTAGCGGTTTTCTTACCCTTAGCAGTGCTAATACTACCTATTCGGCAACCATTAATAGTTTGAGTCCAGCCACCGATTTTGATATCTATTTAGTGACAGAGAATGAGTATTTTCGTCTTCAAGCTAGTGCAACTAAACTAGAGGCGAGTACCATGGGAGTACTTCCGGTAGAATTTTTAGAATTTAAAGCCATAGCGCTTCCAAATCGGGTAAAATTAGATTGGAGTACCGCCAAAGAAAGCAATAATGATCATTTTTTGGTAGAAAGATCTATGGACGGAACTACCTATAAGTTGGTTAATGCCGTTAAAGGCAGTATATCTAGTGATAGTAAGCGCAGTTACACCACCTATGATGAACAGCCTACACATGGCCTTTCGTACTACAGATTGAAACAGGTTGATGTAGATGGCAAGGAAAAAAAGTTAGCCGATATCTCTGTTGATTTTAAGCTTGCCAAAGCTGGAGTGGCTCAAATCTATCCTAACCCTACACAAGGTGAATTTTACTTATACTTAGACCAATATCCAGATCATGATTTTGTGCTGGAAGTAAGGGATTTGTTAGGTAAATTGGTTTATAGCCAGGAAATAAAAAAATCGGCTACCGAGCATTCTTACTTGCTAAAGCCATCCAAAAAGCTTGCTGCTGGACAATACGTGGTTTCGATAAAGGGCAATAAAAATATTGTGCCAATGAAGTTGATCGTTAAATAGATTAGATCACATAGCATTCTCCAAAAACAAAAATCCCCATCGTATAGGTGGGGATTTTTTTTAACCTTGGAATCTCATCAATATTCCAATAGCCGGCAATAAGACTTTCTTTACTTTTTTCTTTAACCCAGTTTAACTGTCTTTAAAAATTCATCATGGCTTTTGTATAGCCGCCCATGAAACATTGCAGAAATTATAACTGCAATAGGTACTGTTGATTATTTATTTGGCCAACATGCAACATATACCATTCATTGTTTGTCATTATGAAGTTGGTTTTGCTTTCTAAATGTAATAGATTGCGCTACTCAAACCCTAAACAGATGTACTATATTTGTGGTAACTACAGATGACAGAACTAAATATTTTAACAGACCATCAATTAATAGAACTGCTCAGGAAAGATGATCGTTCAGCATTTACCGAAATATATCATCGGTATGCCAAGAGTTTAACGAATTTTGCAGTTTCTAACTATAAATTATTCGATTTAACTGATGCGAGTGATGTTTTGCACGATCTGTTTGCATGGGTATGGGCCGAGCGTAGGGAGATAGAAATTAAAGGTAGTCTTAAAAATTATCTTTTCACGGCCATTCGCAATCGTATTATTGATCATATCCGTAAAAATAGCAGTAAACTACGTTATGCCGCTTTTTTGCAGGCATTAGAAGAAAGTTATGCGCATAGTGCTTTACAACATTTAGAAGCAAAAGATCTCAAACAATTTCTGGAAAATTCTTTAGCCAAACTTTCGCCCAGAGTACAGGAAATTTATAACCTGAGCAGGAAAGAGCATTTAAGTGTTAAAGAAATAGCCGAAAGGTTAGCTATTTCCGAGCAAACGGTTAAAAACCAGTTGACTACCGCACTTAACTATTTAAAAAAATCACTCCCATTACTCACTTTTATTTTGATGCGCTTTTAGGTCTTTAAAAATATTTTAATTTATTTATAGTACCTAAGCTAGTTTGATACGCTTATGTAAAAAAGGCACAAATGAGTGGTATAGATATAGATAAATTACTTGATAAGTATTTAAAGGGAAAGGCATCTGCTTTTGAACAAGAGTTGGTAGAGAATTGGCTACTAACTCCAGACCAAGAACCATCTGCATGGGAACAGATGGACGAAGGCAACCAAAAAAAATGGTTGAAAGCGGTGTTCGACAGAATTGAAACCACAATAGATGAAAAGAAGGTGGTTCCACTTTCAGTACCCAAAAAGTGGTGGAAAAACATGGTTGCTGCAGCAGCGATCATTACAGCCTTTTTAGTCTTATTTAGTCTTTGGCCATATCTGGCTCAAGAGTTTTCTACTTCAAATTTGGTGCATTTAAAAATGCCTGGTGATACGAAACAACAAATTACTTTAAGTGATGGGAGTACGGTGTGGATCAACGCGGGATCTGAACTGAAATATACGACGGAATTTAGGGACAACACCAGAGAAGTATACCTCAATGGAGAGGCTTATTTTAACATAAAGAAAGATCTAAAACGACCATTTATTGTACATACAGGTAAGTTAACCACCACCGTATTAGGTACGGCCTTGAATATTAAAACCGATGCCAAAAACAAGCAGATTAAGGTAACGGTAACCAGGGGCAAGGTTAAGGTGAGTAAGGGTAAGCAAACATTGGGTTTACTTATTCCAGATCAACAGATTGTTTACAATACGGCTAGCCAGACTTATGATCAATATAAAGTTGACGCAGCTAAATCGATCAATTGGCTACCAAGCGATTTGTTTTTTGACAATGCGACCTTTGGCCAGGCTGCAAAAATATTAAGCGAAAGATTTAATGTTAAAATTGAATTTGCCAATGAACAAATTAAAAACTGTCGTTTTTCTGGTACAGCCATAGCAAATAGGGAGATAGAAGAGATACTGGAAGTCATTTGTAGGTTTAACAACTCAACTTACAAAAGAGAACGAAATACCATTACAATTTTTGGCAACGGCTGCAATTAGTCGTTTAAATGATACCATGGAGCGCAAATAGATAATCAATGAAGAATTAATCACTGCAAGGCAGTAAAATTCAAATACTGTGAACCGAGGGCAATCGGTCCACAGTATGCTTGGCAGTGCCAAGCGTGTTTTAAATCATTTGGAAATCAATAAAACTTTTAAAATTATGAAAATTTCTGCAAAACAGCAGGACAATGGAGAATTATATATCCTTACTTCTAAGCCTTACACCCCTTTTATCTGGCAACTGATGCGTATTAGCTTGTTATCAATATTTCTTTTATTTATTGGCTTTCAATTGCTAATGGCTATGAATGTTAAAGGTCAAGGGATGAGTGCCGTGCAGGTTACGGTTGGGCTAAATAAAGAGCCGTTTGCGGTTGCCATAAAGGAGATAGAAAAACAGACCAAATTTCGTTTCTATTACAGAAAAGCAGATTTGGAAGAACTTAAACAGCTAAGCTTACCTATGGCTAACCGCTCTGTAGCGCAAACTTTATATGAATTACTGAAAAATACAGCATTTACTTATAAGCAGGTAGACCTGAATATTTTGATCGAACGGAAAAAAGAGTCCCCCAGGCAAGAACGTAAAATATCGGGCAAAATACATATCGAAAATACACAAACTCCTATTGCTTATGCCGTAGTGGAACTGTTGAAAAGCAGTGATTCAACACTGCTGGCACATAGTTATACTGATACTGCCGGAACTTATCAAATTTTGGCCAATGCTAACTCGAGTTTGTTGCTAAGAGTCTCGGGGCTGGGTTATCAATCTTACACCACAAAAATTGAGGAGGGAGAAGAATCAGTAGAAGTTCCAACAATTTATTTGAAAGTAGTGGTAAGTCAATTAAAAGAAATAGTAGTTTCTGCAAATAGACCATTAATTCAGCGTAAAGCTGATCGTTTTGTAGTTAATGTAGCCAATAGCAGTCTCAGCATCAATGACAATGTATGGGATGTATTGAAACAGGTACCCTTGGTTAATGCTGATGATAATGGCGCTTTATCTATCATTTCTAAGCAAGGAGCCATTGTGTATATCAATGGACGTAAAACCAATTTATCAGGACCAGCTTTATATAACTACTTAAAAAGCTTACCAAGTAGCACACTGAACAATGTGGAAATTATCACTGCACCTGGAAGCGAATTTGATGCATCAGGAAATGCTGGAATTTTAAATATCGTTTTCAAAAAGCAGGAAAGTGATGGTTTCCAGGGTTTATTAGCAGTGAATACAAGGCAGGGTAATTACAATACGCACCAAGTAAATGGGGCTTTTAATTACAGAAAGGGTGCCTTTGGTATCAATGTAACGCCATTCTTAGCTAGAGATAGAAAATTGGTTACCGAAAAACATGCTATAGATTTTAAGGGGGCTAGCACCAGTGATCTATTGAACTTATCAGTATTGAAACGACATGAATTCAGGAATTTTTATGGTGCAAATTTAAATGCAGAATATAGTTTGGGCCCTAAACAATTACTTTCTGGCAATGTAAACTATAGTCCTAACCAACAAACTTTAAGATGGAACAACCATAGTTCCTTCATTAGCAAATCTACACAACAAGTAGATTCAAGTTTTTTATTTACCAATAATAACGCCATCAAAGGACATTCATTAGATGTGGGGGTTAATTATCAGTTTAACCTCGATACTTTGGGGCAAAATATAGTGGCCAGTGCCGATTATTTCGAATATGTGAACAAAACCAATCAGGTTACACTGGCTACCCTTGATGGAACACCTGAGATTAGACGTAATGAGATCTCTATCCTTCCGCAAAAGATTAAAAATTACACTTTTGCAATAGATTATAAAACACCCATGGGTAAAATAGCGAAGCTTAAGTTGGGGCTAAGGTCATTCAATACATCTACCAATAATAATTTATTTATTGGAGTGGCCGATCAAAATGGTGTTTATATCAAAGATGAGTTAAGGACCACCAATTATCAGTATGAGGAGCATATCAATGCACTTTATGCAGGTATAGATTTTGCATTGGGCAAATTATGGAGCATCAATGCAGGTTTAAGACTTGAGCAATCAAGTACCTATGGAAAAGAACTGATTACACAAACAGTAGCAGTTGATAAAGACTATTTTAATGTTTTCCCTTCGTTATCCGTTAATTTTACCGCCAATGCCAACCATACCTTCTCTTATACATTATCTAAAAGGATAAACCGACCTGATTTTTGGCAACTCAATAATTTAAGGGTTTATAGTAATCCTACCCAATATGTAGAAGGAAACCCATTTTTACAGTCTTCTTATATTTTAAAAAATGAACTGAGCTATACTTATAGGAGCCGCTATATTGCTTTATTGAGCTATACGCGTTTAACAGATAATTTCTCGCAGTTTTTACTGGCCAATAATAATGATAACATTACCCGTATTGTGTGGCTAAATTATGGAACTGGAGACGGAATTGACCTGGCTTTCATTGCCAACTTCTCTGTAGGTAAGTTCATCCAGTCTTCCTTAACTGCTACAGGTAGCTACAACACTTATAAGGGCAACGCTGAAGAGGAAGTGATTGAGAATAGTGGATTTTCTGCCAACCTGAAAATGAATAATACCATTCATTTGAATAAGAAAAAGGGATGGAGTGCTTTTTTGAATGCCAATTACCTTACTGCTACGGTATATGAATTAGCCGAAGGAAGTAAAGGCAAGCCTAGGGGAAGTTTAAGTGTTGGCTTTAGAAAAGTGGTTAATCAATTTGTATTCACGCTTTCTGGTAATGATATACTCCAAACAATGGCCAACCGATCGATAGTGAATTCAAGATATGCGATCACTAACAATAACAATTATTGGGATACACAAAATATCCAATTGAATGTGAGGTATAATTTTGGAAATACTAAACTTAAAAAGAACAAACCACAAGAAAATGTGGCTCAAGAGGTGATTAAAAGAACTGGCGGATAGGGTTTAATGGCGTAAGGGGCTACATATTTAGTCCCTTACCTAGTAAAAATATGTTTTGTTGAATGGCGTACAGGTTAGCCATAACGTTGAAAGGCCATTTGATATCCCTAATTCCAACACATTTTTACTTTGTTGTGCTTTGATCATGATGGAGATAAACTGGGCAGATTCGGGTTCTAGGTTTCTCCATTTTTCAAGCCTATTTTCTTTATGAGCATCTTCTTCCTTAAACTGTTTGTAGAACCGGAATCATTCTCTGTCTGAGTTTTTGTTCCATTTTTTAATTTAGTTGTTAGGTTTCAAATTACATGTAGAATCATGATCATGAAATCTTTCGAACTTTTGTAACCCATAACGGGCTGTCCTTTTATATAACATGAAATACACACTTTGAAGTTGAGAAAAAATCGAATTGATGAACATGTTGAAGGAGTGATGTATGCTCCCCTCTTTTTTCCTTTATACTATAAGGAATAATTTTACGTTTTGGGGCAATTTATGATTGAAAAGAAATTAGTAGTAGCAGTTTTAAGAAGGCAAGTTTTTGCGAAAGTTTAAATAATAAGGGACTTTTGTATGTTATGTATGTATTGAACGGTGTGTTTATTGTTGAATATTTCAATTAACTTTTGTTTTAATTGATTGATTTGCAATTAATTTAAGGACGTTGTTTTTTGTATTGTGCAATTAACTTGTTAACTTGATGTAATCTTAGTGTAACAATTTAATTGTTTTTTTATGAAAAAAAATCTGCCTATACTTTTTTTTCTGCTGACATTATTAGCGCTTTTGATCATTGAGAAGAAAAGTTTTTCTCAAGTATGCGCAACTCCTGGCGCAGATGGAGCGGTAAATTCAACATTACCAAACAATACATTTTTCCCTTCTAAACCCGGAAATTACTCCCTGCCGGCAGGGAGTAATTTC
>JADLIF010005354.1:0-13049 GCA_016648015.1 Steinernema khuongi
AGAGCTATAAATAATTTCGTTCATTTGCTGACTGGTTTTTTCCAGCAGTTGCTTAGCCGCCTCAATTCTGGTTTGCTGTAAGTACTCAATAGGGGTAATGCCGGTAATGAGTTTAAAACGGCGAACAATATTTCTGCGACTAGTGGGAATATCCTTAATCAGTTCTTCAATAGTGGCAGCATCATGATAGTTTTGTTCAATCTTTCGCTGCGCTGTGGCTACTAGTTCATCCGTATGGTCTTTAGAAGGTTGAAAGGTGCTAAAGTACGATTGGTTTTCCCTATCCATATCAATGGCAAATACCTTGGCAATACGAATGGCCATTTCCCTGCCACAATACTCATGTATCAAGTGGAGCAATAAATGGAACGAAGAAGTGGCGCCACCACTGGTATATAAACGACCATCTTGCGTAACCGTCTTGTCTGCCTTAAGCTTTACATCGGGGAAAGCATTGGCAAAACCATCACTGGCATCTACGTGGGTGGTGGCAATTTTACCATTTAAAAGACCGCTGGCTCCTAATAGAAAAGCGCCTGTGCAAAAACTACCCAAGCAAGCTCCTTTTTGATATTGCGCAATGAGATGGGGAATACACTTTTGGTTGGCCATTAGCGAGGCCTGCATATTATCGGAAGTAAAGGCTGGGATTAGGATAATCTGCATCAAAGGGGCATCCTTTAAGTCGGTTAACTGATAACCCAAAGCCTCTTTGGTTTGTGCAATGGTTTCTTCGCTAGCAAGGAGGTAAATGTCAAAAGGGACTGCTTGTTCACTGGCGGCAGAAAATTTATTGACGGTTTCGAATACTTCTAATACTGCCGCTACGCTCAACAGCTTATAATCTCTGCTTAAGAGCAATCCTATTTTTTTCATGTTTATATTTTGGGTTAATCTAAAGTACTAAAAATGTCGCGAATGCCCCCGAACTTTGACGACAATGGCAAGCAAGGGTTGGGCAAAACCACTGTAACTTAGTATTATAAAATTTAAAGCTATGAACATTAAACCAATTAGTAACAGAATGTACGGGTTTTTGGTATTGTATGATATGCATACCACCTATTATCATAATGTATTGGAAGGTATTAAGGATGAAGACACCCTAAAGCGTTTAGACACTAAAGCTAACCATATTGCTTGGATTGCTGGAAGTTTGTTGCAAGAACGTTTTGAACTGGCCAATTTAATGGGGCTATCGTTACAGCAAAGTGCCAACGAGCTGTTTAAGCATCATCAAGGAATTAAGGAAGGAGAAAAATATCCTTCGCTAAAAACCTACGAAGCAGAGTGGGATCGTATATCGCCGATATTAAGAGAAAAACTTTTGAATGTTAGTGAAGAGGAATTAGATAAGGTAATTGATTTTCCAGTGGAACAAATGAGCTTTCCCTTGTTTGAAATGGTAAGCTTTAATACCTATCGTGAAGCGAATTGCATCGGTCAAATTGCATTGTGGCGCAGATTGCTAGGTTACGATGCCATGAAATATATGTAAGCTATGGAAAGTAAGGCAACTATTATAAGTACTTTAGAAAGTACTTTTTCGGAACTGGATAAGGCAATCAAACGCTTTGATGAAAATACCTTTAACCAAAGGCCAGCAAAAGGTGGCTGGACACCTGCACAAGTGGCGCAACATTTAGCTTTGGCAGGAACTGGAATTGATAACGTATTGTTAGGAGAAACCCGAGCAACAGAAGGAACTCCCGATAAACAAGTCGCCAGCATTAAAGAAGTATTCCTCAATTTCGATTTGAAGATGACTTCGCCAGATTTTATTGAACCCGCGGATGAGGTTTACGATCAGAAGGCTTTGTTGGCCCAGTTAAAAAATGTGGGCGACACGCTTGTAACGTTGGTGAAAGACCTAGATTTAAGTCCCACCTGTTTAGCTTTTGAAGTGCCTGTATGGGGATACATGACCAGATTGGAAATTATCTATTTTGTCATTTATCATACTCAGCGACATACCCGCCAGCTTCAACAAATATCCTTTTAAAAAGATGTCTTAAATGCCCTCAAAGTTGACCTGTTCGGCAACGTGGAAAGCAAAAAAGGGCGACTAAATTTGTATCAAACAATATCTCAAATCAAAACAATAAAACTATGATTATTAATCCTTATTTAAATTTTAACGGTAATACCGAAGAAGTTTTCAATTTTTACAAAACCGTTTTTGGCGGAGATTTTCCTTTCTTGATGCGCTTTAATCAGGCACCTCCTGAAACAAACGATCAAGAAGGTTGTATGGACCAAGGTATTCCTGAAGACGAAGCCAACGGGATCATGCATATTTCCCTTCCTATTGGTAAAAGCATGTTAATGGGAACTGATGTGCCCTCTACTATGCCGCAGGTAACCGCTGGAACTAATATCTCCCTTTGTGTAAGTGTAGATAGCCGTGCAGATGCCGATAGAATTTTTGCTGCGCTTGGTGAGGGCGGAACGGTACAAATGCCAATGGCCGACATGTTTTGGGGCGATTATTATGGCATGTTGACGGATAAGTTCCAAATTCAATGGATGATTAGCTATAATGAAGCACAAGACGGAAAAGCTGCTCAATCATAAAAAAATCTTACGATCATCCACCACTAAAGCTTAAAGAAAATGGCTAGAAAAATGTTTTTGAATATTCCTGTGAAAGATCTAAACAAATCCATTGATTTTTACACCAAAGTGGGTTTCAGCTTTAATGAACAATTTACCGACGAGAATGCGACCAGCATTATTATAGGTGATGATATTTTGGTGATGCTGCTGAGGGAAGATTTTTTTAAGAAGTTCACCAATAAGCCTATTGCTAATGCAAAGGAAGGTACCGAGGTGCTGATCTGCATTTCTGCCGAAAGCAGGGAAGAAGTAGATAAAATGGTTGATTTGGCTATTGCTGCTGGCGGTGCCTCACCAGTACCTACACAGGACCATGGCTGGATGTATGGTCGCAGCTTTGAAGACCCTGACGGGCATATCTGGGAAGTTTCCTATTTGGATATGAACGCTCTTCCAGAAAAGGTTTAAACTAATGCAATGAGCAACACTGATAAAAATAAATGAAGTGTTGCTCATATTGCTATTTACTTTAGTATCTTTATTATAGCTATTTTAGGAATAACTAGATTTTTATTTGCTTTATCACCCACTATCAAACTATGATTGAGGTATTCAAAACAAATATAGACAGCGCTTTTGTAGCTCAACAGATTGTTGACGAGATAAAGGCATTGCCTTTGGGCGTTGACGCTAGTTTTGACCTTGAAGATTGTGACCACATTTTGCGGGTGTGTGGTGATTTTGAACCCATCCTGCTTAAAGACCAAATTATAGCACTACTGCTTTCAAAAGGTCATATTGCGACTACTTTGGATGACAATGCTGATTTTGCCATATATCAGGCAGAAGGACCGTTATTGGAAACTCAAGCTGGAATTATTGCTTTTTTGAACATCAGGTAAAGTCCTAATACCATCAAAATTTGATGCTCCTATTTGTTTGGCGAGCTACAACCTTTTAAGATAGTTTACTGCCTAAATTTTAATTTCTTAAAACTTTTGTGGCGCTTAATCCTTAACTTTATAAAGATTAAATATCAAGATTATGTTAAGGAAAACTTCATTATTGATCGCGTTTATAGCGTTTTCGCTACAATTATTTGCACAAAAAAAAGATGATATACTAGGGAAATGGGTTAATCCATCGGGTGAAGGCCAAATAGAAATCTATAAACGTGGAGAGAAATTTTTTGGCAAACTGGTTTGGATCAAAGATCCTAATGATGGCAACGGAAAACCGAAAACTGACGATAAAAACCCTAACGAGAGTTTACGTAACAAACCGGTTTTGGGCTTGGAAATTCTGAAAAACTTTGAATTTGATGGTGGTAAATGGCAAGATGGAACCATTTACGATCCTAAATCAGGGAAAACCTATAGCTGTAAACTTACGTTAAAAGAACCTAATCAGCTAAGCATTAGGGGGTATATTGGTGTATCGTTAATAGGTAGAACCGAAGTTTGGAAAAGAATAAAATAAGGTAATGCGGCAGCTCTTCAATATATTATTATTCGTAACCTTGCCTTTTTTGGCAATTGGCCAAAGTTATCAACTTAAGCCCTTGGTTACTGATGCTAAAATTAGCATGCGTGGTTTGGCGGTGGTAAATAAGCAAGTGATTTGGATGAGTGGCACCAAGGGAACTATCGGGAAATCGGTAGATGGGGGCAAAACTTGGAAATGGATGCAACCAAAAGGCTATGAAAAACTTGATTTTAGAGATATTCAAGCTTTTGATCAACACAAGGCTATTGTGGTGAATGCAGGTTCGCCAGCCTATATTTTATCTACTGTTGACGGCGGGAAAACTTGGCGAGAAAACTACAAGAATACGGATAGCGCCGCGTTTTTTAACGGAATGGATTTTTGGGATGCTCAAAACGGAATAGTGTTCGGCGATCCGATCAATCATAAAATGCAGCTGTTACGCACTGATGATGGGGGCCTAACTTGGAAAAATATTTCTGAACAACTCAAACAACCAATGAAAGTAGGAGAAGCAGGTTTTGCTGCCAGTGGAACCTCCATAAAGGCCGCTGGAAATGGAAAGGTTTGGATTGCTACGGGTGGCGTGGTTTCCAATATCTACCATTCTACCGATTATGGAAAAAGTTGGAAAGTGTTTAAATGTCCCATGATACAAGGAGAAAGCAGCACTGGCGTATTTTCCATTGATTTTTTTGATGAAAAGAACGGCGTGGCAGTGGGAGGAAATTATTTGAACGATAAGGATAACCAAAATAATGTACTACTGACCAGTAACGGCGGTAAAAAATGGAAAAAACCAGCCCAACCCGTAAGCGGCTACCGTTCAGGAGTTACCTTTGTAACCAAAGATTTTTTAGTGGCCACCGGTACTTCGGGTACCGATATTTCAACTGACGGCGGTAAACACTGGCAAAATATTTCAGATTTAAGCTGTAATGCAGTGAAGGCGGCTGATGGCCTAGTGATACTGGTAGGCGGTAAAGGACAAATTTACAAGCTGGACATTGCGCTATAATATCTCGTTTCCACATTGTGGGGAATTTAGTGCTCTTAGCAATAATGTTTAAAGCTATATTTGCGTCTGGTAGCCAGTTTGTTTATACTTTTAGGCATGTTCGTAGAAGTGGTAAGAAAATTGTAATGTCATTCAATATAATAGGAGTAAGATGTCGAAAATATTAATTGCTGAAGATGAGGTTTTGATGCTTAAGGCTTTAGAGTTTAAGCTAAAGAAAGATGGCTATCAAGTAGATGTGGCCGCTGATGGCAGGCAGGCCATGGAGAAGGTAAAAAGCAATACCTACGACTTGATTCTTACGGATATCATGATGCCTTTTGTGGGCGGCATGGAAATTTTGAGCTATATCAAAAACGATCCGATTAAGAAGAGTACACCTGTATTATTAATTTCTGCTGTAGGTTTGGAAAATGTGGTATTGGAAGGGTTTCATTTGGGAGCCGACGATTTCATTTACAAACCCTTTAACCTTAACGAACTTTCGGTTAGGATCAAAAGATATATCAAGCAGAACGTTTTTTAATAAACGATTGGCCTAAAACATGAACTTTTTCCAAACGATCTTTAACTACATCAGGGAAACCTATACTGATCGCTTATTTTATTTCCCTTCCAACATTAGGATTTCTCTCCTGATCATTCTTTTTTGTGTGATTGCGGTATTGGAGCTTTATCTCTATATTAGTTTCAGACGTGCTCAACAGATTAAAAGAAAGCGAGATGAAGCCAAGTGGAAGGAATATATTGATAATATGCTGGCCAATTTGGTAATTTTTGATGAAAGTGATAGTACGGAGGAAATCGTGAATCATTTTTATCCTAAAATGAGCAAGCTGCCACTACGAAACCCTATTGTCAATCAGGTTTTAACCATCGAAATTCTTACCTACCATAAAAACTTTACAGGTAAGATACAGGAGGTACTTTCCATTTTATATCGTCGATTAAATTTAGATAAGAAATCAAAAAAGAAGATCAATAATAAGAATTGGGAAGTGAAAATAGAGGGGATTCGTGAAGCGAATGAGATGCGTATTACAGAGATGGCGGGAGAGATTATCAAGTACACCGATGATGAAAATGGTCTTTTACGTATGGAAGCGCAGGCCGCCTATATCAAACTATCTGAACAATATCCTTTCCGTTTTTTGGACAGGGCCCAGGAACGCATCTTAGATTGGCACCAAGTGGTACTGTTCGAAATCATTACCAAAAACAAGAAATTAACTATCCCTTCTTTTTCTCATTGGTTGCGTTCATCCAATGATACGGTAGTGATGCTCTGTTTAAAGTTGATAGATCATTTTATGCAGTTTGATGCTGCCGAAGAAGTGCAACGCCTTTTGAAACACCATAATCCCAAAGTGGTGAAAAAGTCAGTAGAGATTATCGGTAAGCTGGAACTTGCAGATGCAGAAAAACACATGTTTGAAGTTTATTTTGACCAACCCGAAGAGATCAAGCTAGGGATATTAAACTCGTTGGGTAAAATTTCTTCAGGCAACTATAATGATTTCCTGTCGTCGAGGATTTACTCTAGTGATCCTAAAATAAAAATGGAAGCACTTTACGCCATTAAAAGAAATCCAGATAATGGCGAAGCAAAACTTAGAGAAACATATAAGCAAACTACCTTAGAGAACCAAGCTTTGATTAAGCACGTTTTAGACCACCGTATTAAGCACTAATGAAAGAGTTTTTAGCCACTTTTGAGATCTTCTTTAATAATGGGATATTCTATTATGCCATGTTTGTAATGGGGTCGTATGTAGTGCTTACCTTACTTTCGGCCGTTGAAATGAATGGCTATATGAAAAAGAATAGCTATGTGAACTATCGTGAGATATTGGTATCGCCTTTGGCGCCTTCCGTATCTATTTTGGCACCAGCTTATAATGAAGAAGCTACTATTATTGAGAATGTACGTTCATTACTTTCACTCCATTATGGCAATTACGAGGTAATTATCATTAATGATGGAAGTAAGGATAATACCTTTCAACGGATTTTTGATTATTATCAGTTGGAGAAGGTTGATTTTGCGGTTAATTATCAAATCCAATGCAAAGAGATCAGAGGTGTTTACAAATCCAAATTACCTTCTTTTTCGAAGCTGACCATAGTGGATAAATTGAATGGTGGTAAATCTGATGCGCTTAATGCAGGGATTAATGTGGCAGGAAAAGATTTGATCTTATGCATTGACGTAGATTGTATTGTGCAGGAAGATGCTTTATTGAAGCTGGCCAAGCCATATTTGGAAGAGAAATATCAGGTGATTGCTACGGGTGGAGTGGTGCGTATTGCAAACTCATGTAAGGTAGAGGATGGTAAGTTGGTAGAAGTGAATATGCCCAAAAATTTATGGCCACGCTTTCAGGTACTGGAATATATCAGGGCCTTTTTAATGGGACGTATGGCTTGGAGCCGATTGAATGGTTTGTTGATCATTTCTGGGGCAATGGGCCTGTTTGATAAAAATATTGTGATCAAGGTTGGTGGTTATGACGATAGCACGGTGGGTGAGGATATGGAGCTGGTGGTAAGGATGCGACGTTATATGTACGAGCAGGATAGAAGGTTTAAAGTAGTTTACATTCCCGATCCTTTATGCTGGACAGAAGCCCCCGGCGACTTACAGATTTTGGGCCGCCAGCGTGACCGTTGGACCAGAGGTACCATAGAAACCTTGTGGATGCACAAAGACCTTTTCTTTAACCCTAGATATGGTATTTTAGGGATGTTAAGCTATCCTTACTGGTTTTTCTTTGAGTGGTTGGCACCTATCATCGAATTTGTGGGAATCAGCATTTTTATACTACTGGCTTTAATGGGGAACATTAATTGGGAGTTTTCGTTGATCCTGATCTCCATGGTTTATTTCTTTTCTTTGGCACTCTCTACGGTGGCCATTTTATTCGAAGAGATGTCATACCAACAATATACCAAGGGAGGTGATTTGGTAAAGTTATTATTGGCCGCTTTTTTAGAGCCTATTTTATACCATCCTTTAACCGTGTATTGGTCAGTCAAGGGAAACATACATAAGTTTATAGGGAAGAATAACTGGGGAGCCATGACCCGTAAAGGTTTTAAGGAAGAAACACCTAGAGACGAAGTACCACAACAAACAAAGACTATTTAGATAGATATGGAAAATACTTTTTTTGAAGCACCAGAATATCCAGTTTTAGACAGGTTTAAAAATAGTGCCATACTGTTCCTTAAATATGCGGTGGCTTTGTTGGCAACGGTATTTTTTATCAAGCTACTGGAATATACCTATATTATTCTTAAGGGCGATATTCCTTCTGGATTTTTCTTGCTGGCTTTAAAGTCATTGTTTTTTGACTTGATTTTTGTGCTCAAATGTTTGCCAGTACTTTATTTACCCTTTTTGCTTTTCTTCTTTTCATTGAAGGTGAAAAAGCAGATTTACATTGCTACGGGTATCATTTTTAGTATTTATATTCTTATTTACCTTTTGCTGCTCAAATATTTTTTTACGGCTTTAGTACCGCTTGGATCTGATTTTTACGGCTATTCATATGCCGATATCAAGCAAACCATATCAGCAGGTTTAAGTATTGACTTTTTGAGTATTGTTATTTTTATACTGCCATTTGTATTTTTATGGTTTGCCCTTAAAATAGCGGCTAGAATCAAGTCTTTCAATTATCGTATTACCATAGGAGTGTTGGTGGTGTCGTTGGCGCTACTTTATTTTAATGTTTCTTCACTGCCGTCGCAAGCTGGTTTTAAGAAAGATTATGATTACAATGTGGCCATTAACAAAGAGGCATTTTTTTTCGAAAATAGTTACGCTTATTTTTTTGACAATGAGCCTAATGTAGATATTTATGCTGCGAATTACTTTGAAGATGATGCTGATGGGAATAATGCCCGTGGGCCGCAAATGAAGTATGTGAACAGCACTTATCCTTTTTTGAGAGAAGAAAGTAGTGTGGATGTGTTGGGCAACTTTTTTAACGTAGACAGTGCCAGAAAACCTAATATTGTTTTTATTCAAGTAGAAGGCTTGGGCAGGGCTTTTAGTGGGCCTAATTCATATTTGGGAAGCTTCACCCCATTTTTGGATCAGTTAAGAAACAAAAGTTTGTATTTCGAGAACTTTTTGGCAGCACAAGGACGTACTTTCGCTTCACTACCTTCTATTTTAGGTTCACTGCCATTTTTTGATAAAGGCTATAATGAATTGGGCAGTCGTATGCCAAAGGCCTTTACCACTTTGGGCTTGCTGAAGCATAATGGCTATCACTCTTCGTTTTTAATGAGTACTGATGTGGCTTTTGATAACGAAGGGCTTTTCATCAGATCGCAGGGTGTTGATGAGTTGATTTCCAAAGCGAACTTTAGTGAATTTCCTGCTGCACACAATTCTTATTGGGGTTATCCTGATTTAGATTTGATGAAGAAAGCCATTGGTTTTTACGCCAAGCTGCCAGGAAGCCAGCCTTTTGTAAGTTATATACAAACCATCTCCATGCATACGCCTTATAAGGTGCCAGAAATGGATCGCTATTATGGTTTGATGGAAAGTCAAATGAACAAGTTGGGCTTTGATGAGGGACAAAAAGGAGAGCACAGAAACTATAAAGACCAATACGCCACCATCATGTACAGTGATGAGACCTTGAAATATTTCTTTCAGGAGTTTGCTAAGCTTCCTGCTTATAAGAATACCATTTTCGTAATTACAGGTGATCATAGGCTGCCTGAAATCCCAATGTCAACCAAGATTGATCGTTACCATGTGCCCTTGATTATTTATTCGCCGATGCTTAAACGCAGTGCCAGTATTAGATCAATATCAAGCCATTTGGATATTGCACCTTCGTTAATGAAGTTTTTGCAAGCTAATTACAAAGTGAAAACACCTAACGTGGTGACTTGGGTAGGTACAGGATTGGATACCGTGAGACAGTTTAGAAATGTACACCGTTACCCGCTTAAACAAACCGTTAGTGACTTGATCGATTATGTTTCGGGCGAGTATTTTTTAAACGGACAGACCTTATTTAACATTGGTGATAATTTTGACTTGCAGCCGATACAGGACGATAGCCGAAAAAACCAGTTGATTGGTGAGTTTAACCAATATAAAACACAGAATAGACAAGTAACACAAACACTGAAGCTATTGCCTGATAGTGTATATAAGAAATTTAAGCCCTAGGCTTAAAGCATGAATAAAAGATGAGAGCTGAACCTCGTAAGCGTTAAACTTGCGAGGTTTTTTTGTGCTGTTTTTTATAGTGGCGAAAGACTTACGAAATTTCAAAAACTTCGTAAGTCTAACTACGTTTGTGGTTCAAACCTCGTAGGTTTCTAAAACCTACGAGGTTTTTGGTAAGTTTCAAAAACTAATCTTTCTCTTCCTGCATATCCTTGTAATAATCATCAAGTATTTTGTTGATCATTGGACGGTAAAACTCCCAGAAGAAACTCACCCTTTCGGCTGCGATATCATCATTATAAAAAAGTTTCCGGAACAAACTAATGCCTTTAAAATAGGAACCGCCCTGAGAAATAGGATTATCGGCAAAGTCACCACAGAAATAATAAAATTTGTAGTCGTTTCTGTAGTGCTCAATAATTGCTGGAAATTGTGAAGGGATATTGTGTTCTGCTAATATTTTGGCACCAGCATCATTTACCCTCAAATCATAAAAGGAAACAATTTTATTTGACCGTGAGGTTTGTATCACATCAAACCAGAAAGGATATTTCATTGCTTTCGGGATGTTGTACCTTTCACGATCCTCTTTTCTGGTCAGGATGTACGGCACCTCGCCATTTAAGTGGTTAACATATTCTAACACGACAATTTTGTCGCTTTTATGTACAAAGGCAATTCCCGATCTTTTGAAAGGCCATTTGCCATTGTTTTGGGCTTTGTAGTTTTCTACCAGCCATTTAGGCAATTCCTTGTTGCGTACGGTATCAAAGGAGTCAAAGTATTTACCTACCCAACCTGTCCACTTGATTTTGAAAGTTTGCTCAAAATCGCGGGCTACAGTATTTGAAGTTGGGGTAGCAAAGGTGTTAAACTCGGTAATGATGAGCTTTTTCTTTTCCTTCATTTTCTTGAGGAAAGCCATATCCTGAGGCGACAGGCCCCCATAAAGCAAACGCTGTCTTTCAGTGATGTTTTTAGCCAAATACCATTCCTTGGAATAAATGCCGTAAGTATCGGTAATATAGGCCATATCCGAGTGGCGGCTTAGTTTCTCCAAATCTTCGTCGCTAGCTCTTTCCAATCCTTTTAAGTCGTATTTTTTGTTCTTGTTAGGAAAGAAACCAAAATAATCTCGGCCTACTCTGTACAGGTCTTTAGAGGTTTTGGAGTATTTGTTATTACGTAACACCCAAGTAAGGGAAGCATGTTCCTGCCCTGTTTTAAATAATACTGTTTTATCTACAATGGCAATAACTAACTTTGTTTTTGGCCAAAAAAACCAGACCACAAACATCCATAAAGGCAAGGCAATGACTAAGTAAAATAAAATGGTACTGATGATCCCACGCTTCATTCTAAAATCTCTTAATTAATGAAATTCCCAGACCAACTTGGTTGCCCCATTCATTAGTGCGGTACTCTTCATAAAACCATAGTCCAGTAGCGGCCAACGTAAAGTTGCTAAATAAATCTCTAGAATAATTGAGACCCAATTTGTAAGTATTTAAGTTGCCTGTGCCCATAATATTTCTGGCTCTGTCATCGGGAGATATTCCCGCCCCAATTTGAAAGCCAATAAAATTAAACCGATCTGAAAAATAATATCGTGTACTAAAAGTGTAGGAATGGGAGAAAACATCTACATCTGGCGATAAGTAGGCTTTTAAATTGAAATAAAAATTGCCTGTGTATTTTCCTAGTGCCAACACGTAAATATAGGTTTTGGTAGGATTAAAATCGAGGTATCTGAAACCTGTTTCGGCATCAAAGCTTTTGGGTAAGGTATAATAAAGTGATGCACCTGCTCTGAACCTAGGGAAAATGTCCGACTGTGAATAAGCTGCCCCAACGTAGGCATAAATGCCTTTTGAAATGGAAGGATAAGCTTCAATTTCACCCTGTAAGCCGTCGCTTCTGAAACGATTGCTGTACATCAGTCTGCCCGTTACCGAACCCAATGAAGTATTTCGGGTATAATCTATAGAGGCGTAATGCCAAGGATCATCAAAACGCCTATCAAAATAAACATATTCATAGCTTAAGTCAATCAGGTTTTTAGTGTTTTGGCTCCTAAGCATTTGATAATACGTTTTTACCGTATCCTGATCTGGGTTTTGCTTGCTGTAATCGCGTAATACCGCCATGGCCTGCCTGCTATCTTTTAGCGCATTAAGGGCTTTTGCTTTTTTGAGGAGTAGTTCCGTAGAGCTAGGGTCATACAATAAACCTTGATTAGCATGGTCTAAAGCCCTCATATAGTTTTCGTTCCAATATTCCAAATCAAATATGGCCGAATAGGCTTCGATATTTTTCGGTTCTTTAGACAGCACCTGATTAAATTGATAACGGGCACTATCCAATTTATCACTCCAGGTATAAACCCTTCCCAAAAAAAGGCGGATATCAGCATAGTCTGGACTTTTTTGCAGAGCCGTTTTCAATAACCCAATAATCTGAGGGTAGTTTTGCTTTTCCTTAGGGATATTTCTAGCTTGAGTAAACAGCTCATCAGAGGTCTGACTGTTGGTATCTTGTGCGAACGATAAGCCTGTAAACAGTATCTGCAAACTCAGCACAATCGATAAAAATCTAAAGAGGGTTTTTGTCATGTGATTGGTTAGTTCAATTAGCATACCAAGAGGTGAAAATTAAGGTCCAAGTGAGAGATTAAGACTGTAAATGCGCTATATCGTATTTTACAAAGTTCTAAATTACTAAGAGTGGCGCGACTTACAAAGTCGTAAGTAAAACTTTAGGAAAAAAAATCTACAATTTGGGGGAATATGA
>JADLIF010005388.1:0-10029 GCA_016648015.1 Steinernema khuongi
TTTTATCAATAGAACATATGATTTTGAAAAACAGCTAGTAGCACCCATTAGGAATGTCGCACAGTTGCCTGCGGATACGGTTAATAGGTCTAGCAGAGTTTCTGGACGACAAATTGCTGCCAATTTGATTCAAATCGCGGAGAAGGCGCTAAGTGAGATTACCTCCCTTTTACCAGAAGAAGTAAGTGTAACCTCAAAGGACGTTTATATCCCTGTACTTCGTGGTCTTCGTCCCTTTGATAACTCGTTGCGACCGAAAGACTTTTATTTGGATCGTACTGTTAACGATTATTTTCAGACAAAAAAAGATTTTAGCGAAGAAATATACACTGGAAATGGGCTCTTTTACGATTGTAGGAAACTGTTGCTAGGGAAGAAGTCAGATCGTGACAAGATTAAGGCTTTCGAAGTCTTTTTATCAAACACCTTTTTTTCCCAGGCCGAGGTGAGTATTATTCCAAGAGAGGATGATCACGTGGTGCATATCCGTATCGGCGATGACGAATTTCCAATATACGAATTGGGGGACGGGATTCAGGCAGTAATTATTTTGATGTACCCTATGTTTTTTTCAGTTGGTGAAAAAGTGAATTTCTTTATTGAGGAGCCCGAGCAATTTATGCATCCTGGTTTCCAACGAGTGTTCTTGGAGGCACTTGGAAGTAAGGAGTTCGCTACTTTCCAATACTTCATTACTACCCATTCCAATCATCTCTTGGATCTCTCGATGGAAAATACTTTGGTTTCGGTATTTACCTTTAGAAAGAATTCTGTGAGTGAAAAGGCTAATTTTGTAATCCGTAATGTAAAAGGCGATGATGTTGAAATTTTAGATTTACTTGGTGTGCGTAAATCTTCCGTTTTTTTGTCCAATTGCACAATTTGGGTTGAAGGCATCACTGATAGGATTTATCTCAGAAAATATATTGACCTTTATCAGACGGCTTATGGAGAGCGTCAGTTTACTGAGGATATTCACTATAGTTTTGTAGAGTATGGGGGAAATAACATTACTCATTGGTCATTTTTAGATTCTGAAGATCCTGAACATGGTAACATCCAGGTGGATAGGATTTGCAACCGACTATTTCTTTTAGCCGACAGCGATGGGGAAAAACGTGGAGTTGAAGAGGAAAAGATGGAGAATGGAACTAAAAAAGCTGTAAGACACTTGAAGCTAAAGGAAAAGCTGGGCGAAAATTACTATAGGCTTTCTTGCAGGGAGATTGAAAACTTACTCATGCCATCTGTGATTGAGCAAGTGGTTTCACAATGGGAGGGAAAGGAATTGGACTTTCATAATTTCTCCTTAAAAAAATATGCTAATGAACCACTTGGCGCTTATATCGATACTGTAATCCCTGGGCTAGTGCGTGGCTACGGAGACAAATCTGGAACATTGAAAAACAAGGTAGAGTTTGCTAAGAGAGCGACAAAAGAAATCGCAGATTTAAATGGTATATCCAAAGAGGCCAACCTACTTGCAAAAAAGCTTTATGATTTCATTGCGTTACATAACACTTAATTTTTTATAGTTGATTGAAGAATATCCAAATTTAATCTAGGTCTTATGTTTAAGTTAACCGAGTAGATTTGTGCCTATTAGCAGTAACCTTATGTAGCTTGTTGTCGCACAAGTAGCCCCCTAGCGCTTTTCTTTGGTGCTAAGACTCGCGGCTAAGGGGTATGATCAAAGTTTAGCACAAGCGGACGCTTGCGCTAGAAGCTAGAATGAGTTATTTTAACGTAGCATAGTTGTAAAACTGAAGACCGCCCTTACCTTCGATAGCTAAGGTTTTCTTTTCGGTAGCTCCATTTGGGCCTTTCAGTTCAATGTCTATTTTATTCTCACCTTTTAACAGTGGTATACGGGTGTAATTAATTTCTGCAGGTAAAGATTGCCAGTTTCTGGTGTCGGCCTTTTCAGATATTAAGCTGTAGAGCTGTACCCCAAAAGCCAATCCTTCGAGCAGGCTGTTGTTTTTACCATCTTTGTCTTTCGACTTTGAACTTGCCCTAAGCCCATACTCTGCTGCTTTTTTTACGGCCAATCGGGTTAATACCTTGCTCATTTCTTTAGCGAAACGTTGGCGCAAGGTAGCAATGGCCAGTTCATTAATGTTTTCGGCATTTTCAAAATTGCTATTGCTTATGGTGGCGCTGCTATAGTAGGGAACGTTTTCAACGTACTTTGGATAAGCGGCCCTTAAACTTTGAATAGAATTGAAGTTAAAATTGCCACCGCTTGAAACATCAAACGGTACGAGTATGGTGCCACCTAAATCTGTGAAAAACCAGCCTCCATTCTCACCTTTGATCAAGGTAAATGTAACCTCCTGCTGTATTTTAACAGGTGCATGTCCGTTTTCCCAGAAGATCACCAGTTCGCCACCCTCAGCTTTGGGTGCTGCTTGGTATTTGGTATTGAACAGGTTTTCATACTGCATCAATTCGGATGTAAAACCATTCAAATACGCGGTATTCATTAAATCATATTTAAGCCTTTCGGGTATTTTTGTGCCATACCAAACGCTGTCTTTCTTGCTTAAATAAACATCGGCTGCATTTCTGTACGCTATAAAGGCATTATTTATATCGCCATTGCTTTCATAAAGCAATCCCTGTAGGTTTAATGAAAATGCATCTTTAGAATAGCGACTATCTTTGTTGTTGAACTTATCACCTTGTTCTTGTGCCTGTAAAGTAATCCTTCTTGCTTCAACAATGGCATCTTCGCGTTTGCCCAAGTACGAATAATTTAAAGCTTTATAGTAGTGGATCATGAATTTTTCAAAATCCTCGGCCTTATAGCTTTGCGCCATAGGGTTTACTAATGTGCCTACAACTGCATCCATAGCGCCGCCACCCGAACCATTTTCGAGCATCGAATCTGCTTGGTTGAAGTAAAGGTTGCTATTTTCATAGTCTTTATTCAAATGACTTATCCTGCCTTTTTCCATCAACAGCAAAAGCTTGTTATTGTTCTGCTTCAACAACCCAATCTTGTCAAGCTCTTTGGTTGCGGTAGTATAATCTCCATCAGCAATGTATTTATAATAAATTGCGCTTCGTTGATTATAAGTGGCACAGCCGAAAAGAAAAGGCACCAATCCGAAAAGAAGTGATGCCTTTAATGCTCTTAAACTTATCATATCTAAATTAGCCTAAAAAAGACCAATTAGTTTTTTACATATTTAGTTATTTTCTTGTCGCCAATCCATACCACTTCATTCGTTTGGATATCGGTTAATTCTAAGTTAACCTGATAGTAAACTACTTTTTGGCGTTTATGCGAATCAACAATAGAGTTGATTGAGCCTTGAAGTATATAATCGGCACCATTTTCCAAACCAAATTTTTTCATGGTTGATACCGAAGCATTGTTTTGCTGGTCAGCCTTTTCTGCACGAAGTTCTTCTCTCTTTTTGCCTCCCTGTACCAAACGCACACGACTGTTTTGGATAAAAGCACGCTCTACATCCTTTACAAATGTTTCAGCATCGATATGCTCATGGCTTTTGTTTTGTACCATGCCAACAACTACTACAGGTTTGGCACCTTTTTTATTTTCAAGATGCGTGCTCAGCCATCCTGCGCTTAAAATGCTTTGCGTCATTTCATCGGCAACCATTCTTGAATCTGTATTGTTCCAGTTTCCGCTGATGTCGATAGCATCGGTTGAATTAACTCGTGTAACCGTTCTAGGCGAGCATGAAGAAATAGCTACTGCGGCAACGGCAATAGAAAAGATGGAAAATAATTTTTTAATATTCATTTTGTTTTATGTGTGTTAAATTTTGATGGTTGTGCTTTTACCAGCGATTATAGCGATGCCTATTCCAGTTCCAGTTGTAATTAAAGCCCCATGGCGAATAATAATTGGAATAACCAAAATTGAAATAAGAACTAGGGTAGTAAGAAGGGCTATAAAGACGCTCTAAATGGTTGCGCTCCCTGCGCAAGGCACGGCGCTCTTCTCTGGCCGTATACCAGTCGTAAGCTTTGTAGGTGTTTTGAACGGTTGTGCCCTGAGTCCTGGTTAGCGAATCGGCCAATTGAAGATATTTGTTACGCGAAATCCCGTGATTTGGGTTTTGATCTGGAACCAGACTTGTATTTTGCGCATGAACTGCCGAAGAATACGAGAGGCTTAATAAAAAGCCAGCCAATAAAATGAGTACTCTTTTCATTTGTATATTTATCTTGTTACACAAATGAAATCAATTTCTATGCCATTAGCAAGGAATAAAACTCAAAATTAACAGAGTTTAACATTTGTTTGACAGGCAAAGGAGTATTGGGCTAGAAGAGCGTTCTAGCCCTTGTGTATTTTTAGTTTTCCTTTGTAAATTGATGGTGGAGGCAAACTACTCCACTTAGCCCACTTAGCGCAAGTCTTGTGCTTTGGGCTTAGCTAAGGAGACTTGTGCATATTACCAGTAACCTTATTTGTTGCACAAGACCTACTACAGCGATTTCCTTTGGCGCCAAAACTTGCGCTAAAGTATGAACGAACTCACACGTATCTATTTCACCACCTTAACGATTTGGGTACCGTTGTTACCCGTAAGCTCCACAACATAAACACCTTTAGGGCGATTGCTCATATCTATTTTTGTTTCGCTTTGCGTTTTACTCAGATTTTGCGTTAATAATTTTCTGCCATTAATGTCTGTTAAACTTAAGTGCTGATACTTGCCGGCAGTAAACCCTAACCTCATCAGCTTGTCTACCGGATTTGGCCATATTTCTATCTTCTTCCCGTCCAAAGAGAAACTAACTGCATCATCGGCAAGTAAGTTCAGTGTCCCATCAACATCCTTTTGCTTTATACGATAGTAATTGGTGCCATTTGCAGGGTAGTAATCGAAAATGGTGTAGCTATTTGCGCCGTTGCCTTTGCTTGCTTGTTCGGCAATTTGAGTATAGTTTTCACCATCTGTGCTGCGATATAGCAAAAATGCTTGGTTATTGGTTTCACTAAACGTGTTCCAATCTAATTTGGCCCACTTATTTTGTAGGCTAGCGGTAAATTTGCCAAAGCTAACCGGAAGCGTAGTATTATTTTGAATAGTAGTGGTTATACAATTAGTCCCAATGCCACAAGATGGCGTGTTAATGAGCATGTATAGACTTCCCAAGATAGGGCTGGTAATGGTCACCGTGGAGGTACCATATCCTACCAAAGGGCCATTGCTAGAACCCTGCCTGATGGTAATTAAGGCGGTGGAACTTGTTTTGAAAGTGTATGAAGTACCAGCAATACAATTGTTGATGGTATTGTAATCGCCCGCCCAATTACAAGTACTTATAGGTAAAATAGCAGTACCTGTTGGTGCATTAATTGCTGAAAAGAGGCTACCTCCAGAACATTGTGCGTTCACCTGAATACAGAAACATAAAAGTAAAAATAGGAGGAGTAGCTGCTTTTTCATAAAACGTTAATTAGAGCGGGTTGTTGTTTAATTTCAATTTTGTATAAAAGAGATTAGAATTTTGAAATTCTAATCTTTAAACATAAGCAGTTAGCTACAAATTTAGAAAAAGAATTGAAAGAATTACGTAGATAGTTCCTCTCTCACTTAGCACAGGTCTTGTGCTTTGAGCTTAGCTGAGGAGACTTGTGCGTATTAGCAGTAATCTTATGTGGCTTGTTGTCGCACAAGTCACCCCTAGCTCTTTCCTTTGGCGCTAAGACTTGCGCTAAGGAAGGGCATATTACTACCTTGTTGGTTTGGTATTACACAAATCACACTATAGGCTTTGTCGCTAAGTAGGGTAACTAATTCCTAATAGATACGTTTTTTTCCAAGACATATTTCCTGTCAATACTGCAACCATTGTATAGGAAGATAATGCGTAGTTCATCACCTGGCGAAAACTTCAGATTTTTAGCGCTAAGCAGAAACACAGTCTTTTCTTGTTGAATGTCCATTGGCATTTCTTTGCCGTTGTAGCTAAAGCTTTTCAATTCGATCTTGTCATTTTCAGGAATGGTAACCAGAATATAATCGCTGGCAGACAGGCCCTTTTTGAATGAAACCTTACCAGGTTTTCCTTGGCAAGAGAACTGATCTTCCAACTTGTTGTCATTGAAAAGAATCCTTTTAGGTGGATCGCAGGCAATGAAAAATAGGCTAATAGCCATAATAATTTTGAAAAGCTTTCTGTTCATGATAATCGATTATGATCCAATAGTGCGATAGATTAGTTTTGTCTAAGGCAGCTCACCGCCTCATTTTTAATGAAATGTAGATTACTAGGCGTCATTCTTTTTAAATTATATTCCAGCCACTTTTCATTGAGCTCCGGAGGATAGGGAGGTACGACCCGCCAGTTAACAATTGTGTCCCTATTTTTTATCTCGCCTTTAAAGTGCGTCAGATATGTAAAAAAAGTCTGCCCTCTTTTAACGTAGGTGTAAGGTGCAAAGGCAAATATTTCATTTCCAACAATTGTAAAATTTCCAATATAGGCTGTGTCCAAATTCGAATAAAATTGGCAATCAAAAAGCTTCTTACCCGATCCGCCGCTCCATGCAACTGCCCGCTTTTTAGTGGTAAGAACGACCTCTCTTCGAATTTTTTCATCAGAAAAATAAACCCCGTCAAAACGAACCTTTGAGGTATCCAACGGTTGGCTTAGGTAAGATGGCGATGGTAGTTGCCTACTTTTACAGGACAGCACACAAAAAAGAGATAAAACCAGTAGTATTCTCATATTTAGTAAATTAAATAATTTGGTTGATATCCGCCGTACCGAGAGAAAAATTTTGAAGGCAGGCTCCACTTAGTGCAAGTCTTGTGTTTTGGACTTAGTTAAGGAGACTTGTGCGTATTAGCACTAACCTTATGTGGCTTGTTGTATGCTTGGCACTTATTTAGTTTGTTGTCACACAAGTCAGGCTATGGCTCTTTCCTTTGGCGCTAAGACTTGCGCTAAGAAAGGAATAATAAGCTTATTTATCTCATCCAGCTTTTTCTTTGCAACTCCCTAAACTGCAACATTATCTTCTGATAGTCCTTGTTGCTTTCCAAGGTTTTTACTATATCATTCCTGAAACTAATCACGTTCTGTGTTTGTTGGTCTTGGCCTTGTTCCAGTCTATCGCTAATGATAATTTCCGACCGCCTATTACCATTTAAAATAACAGATATCTTGATGTTGCTTGGCGGCATCATCGGCGTGCTTTCATAAAACTCCTTGGTCCCTTCAAACTTATCAAGCCTATTTTGTACATAGGAATTGATAATAGCTTTTCGTTCATCGCTAGATAATCTGATGCTATCAATCCTTTTAATTTTTCCTATTTCTGTGACGGCAATCCCTTCGTTCCACTTGATATACACAAAGGGGTTTCTATATATCAAAAAATCAAGCTGTCTGTTGTCTTCTGAACATCCAACAAAAATAAGCAGCGCTAGTAGTAGTAATAGTTGTTTTATCTTATCCATAATGGTACAAGTTTACTAAATGCTTTCCATGAATAATACGAGGGATACGGGGCAAAATTGGGTTTGTACATGGACATGGCCCAATTAATCTTATAAGTCTTGGTATATGCATAACTGTAAGATAAGGTCGTCCGTTCCGAATAAGTGTAATACCCTTCTTTAACGTAAGTCTTGTATTTTGGGCTTAGCTAAGGAGACTTTTCGCTAAGCTAGTCAAGCTACATAAGTAAATACAGTATGATGCTACCTGTAGCAGCTAAAAAATTAACTGTTGAAATGATAAATGTCCAGAACTCCCAGCTTCTAATTTTGAAGCGAAGTTTTAATACTTGAACAAATGAAATAATACTAATGATCAATTGAATTGTCAACAAGGGTAAGGTAATACTCTCCTGAATAATGCCAAGCAAGGTATTTTCAATAAGTATCCAATGTGCATTTGCAACTAAGAAGATAAAATAAACAGCTATTGCCCCGCTTATATAAAATAGTTTCTTTTTGTTCATACTCTTTTGAGATTAAAAACTTAAATCACATTACCTTAAAACAAGAATTCAGCATACATCCCGACAAACAGTACTAAGATAATACTTTTTCATTTTTTCAATAGGATTGATTTAGGTTAGATCACACAAAGGCAGGCTCGACCTAGCCAAATAGGCTAAATCGAGCACAAGCCCATTCTATTGCACAATTTTGAATAGTATTTCGGAAGAGGACCCAACTTGGTACAGGTCTTTTATTTTGGACTTAGCAAAGGATACTTGTGCGTATTGTTGGCCCTAAAACTTTCGCTAATAGATATATATTGAATCCCCAATCATTTTGTAGGAAACCTTAACTATAGAATCAACGTTTGTAATATGATGCTCTTTGATATATTTGTTGTTGGTTGCTAAGTCCTTTTGGATTAATTCGTAATATTCTACAGGAATCCCCTTAGCTACAAATTCTTCTTTGGACAATTTGAAAATCATTTCATTGTTTTTAGCACCTATATTTTCAATTAGAATTATTGTCAATTTCTTTATAAATTCTTTTTGTTCAGGAGTTCTTAAACTATCGGGCGTCTGTTGAACGTAATTATAGCCTGGTTTAAAATAAGGTTCTTTTGGTTTTTCTTGACATGAAAACAAAAGCAAAACTGAACAAAAAATTAATGTTGATTTTTTCATCTTACTAATTATTATATGATATAAAAACACAGTTTTAGAACTGTCCTTGCCAATTACAATATCCTCCATTTGAATCTGATGTTCTAAACGCTACTGAAACCATAGCATTAGAAACATAAAGAGGTACTACTATAGGTGTTGTAGTGAATAAAAAACCAGATTTACTTATTGCTCTCCAAATTCCTGATGAATAGGTTCTACAAGTATAAAGTGGTGTTAAGGCAGCATTGGTTCTACAATTAAAAAGAACTGACCCCATACCACTAGGAGCCCAAAAACTATCCGTTGCTTCCCTTTGGTATGGTGGAACAAGAAGGCCATGAGGAAACCCCAAAAAATCAGGGGTAATTGTCCTGGGGTCAATTAGATCAATCTGATGGTTGGGATCTTTTCTAGCTTCAGTAATGTAATCATTGGTTGTTTTCAATTCATTCTTAATGAATTGAAAATCTGTAGTAGTAAGTCCCAATTTTAAAGCATCTTCCTCGGTAAGGTCAATTGAAAATAATCCGTTATCCAATTTGAACAAATGAAAGATTTTCTCATTCAATTGTTCTACTGTTAGTTTTTCTTTGCTCATCATTTTTATTTTAATTAATGAAGCCTCAATTATTCAGGTGAGGCATTTTCCTTGTCCCGATTTACAAAGTCAGGAAACTTTATTTTTCTTTATTTTTCATACTTAGCGTACGTCTTTTGTTTTGGATTTAGTCGAGTAGACTTGTGTATATGATTGCTAAGCAGACTTTGTTGAACCCAAACCCATTCTACTGCACAATTCTAGACAGTATTTCAGAGGAAGCCTCTTGCCCTTTAGTGCCTATGGCTTTGATACGGCCATAAATGCGTGTGCCACTGCGAAGCCCCTTAATGGTTAACTCTCTAGTGGAGGCCGATAATGCTGTCCATTTCGTTTCTTCAGAAGGCACTTCGTCGGTATACTCAAATAGATAAGAAACGGCAGAAAGTACCTTTTTACAAGAGAACTTTAACTCGCCATTATTTAAGCCTTCTGATATTTTAAAATCCGTTGGTGGGGTAATTAATGGATTATTTTCACCAGCATAGGCCAGGTCAAAACCGCTAGACAGCAATTTGGCCCGATCGCCATTGGCCTGTGCATTCACTTCAAGGGCCAACTGGTACATGCCCTGTATCAATAATAAACGCGACTGGTTTTTGAGTGCTATTTTAATACGATCGCGTGAGGTAACCATTCCCAAAGCCGTTTCAAAATCTTCCTGTAGGGTAATGAAATTAGCAAGGCTAAGCGGAGCAGGGTTAAAATTTGGATTATCCGTTAAGGAGTTTTTAACGTCTATGGCCTTTTGGTTAAGATTGGCATCAGACAGTTTGCTATAGTTTGTTAATGTTTTTGGTATTCTCATAAAAAATGTTTT
>JADLIF010005403.1:0-12958 GCA_016648015.1 Steinernema khuongi
ATTCCTTGCCGATAATGTTACGAATAGGTAATTATTCATCTATGGCAGAAAATAGACCTTTTAACCTCTACAGAACTTTAACTTCAAGTATTCTTTACCTTTTTGGGCTCGTCATTTTATTATGGTTTTTATATAAGATTATCTCTGTGGTGATCTTGTTTTTATTTGCCATTATTTTGGGGATCATCATTAATCAGCCTGTTAACAAACTGGAGAAAAAGGGGATGAAAAGGTGGTTGGCTGCATTGATTGTGCTTGGCGCTATTTTTACAGTTTCTACCATTATTACCATTTTGGTGGTACCTGTCATCAGTGATCAAATTGACATATTGATTGGCAACATTCCCAGTTATTTGAATAGCGTAACTGCCCATTTGGAACATCTTTTAAGAAAGTATCCAGAGTTGAGCAAAAACCTGCCTAAAGATCAGATGTCGCTTGGTAGTGCCATGCCTCCTCTCGGAAAAACCGTGATGGGACTCGGTAGCTTTTCTTTCAGCATTTTAGGAGGCGTATTTGTGTTCATCGTTTTCATTTCTATGATTGTATTTTTTGTAGCCAACCCAAGGCCAATTATTCAATTGTATTTAACTGCCTTTTTGCCAGACAAGCGAGAAAAGGCCACCAACGCTTTGAAACATACTTCTAGCATGTTGGGTGGCTGGATGAGATCAAACCTTATTGGAGGTGCCGTACAAGCTGTATTGGTGTTTGTATTCTTAAGCATCATGAATGTACCGGGAGCGCTGGTATGGGCAGCATTGGCCTTTTTTTCGGAACTGATTCCCAAAATAGGCTTTTACATTATGGCCATCCCCCCTACCTTAGTGGCACTTTCCATCGGCCCTGCAACTGCGCTTTGGTGCTTGGTCTTTTTTCTACTTTTAAACGAGCTCACTGCCGATTTTTTAATGCCCAAGTTAAGGTCTAAGACCATGAAAATCCACCCGGTATCACTCCTGTTTTTATTGTTATCCATGGGAGCTGCTTTTGGATTAATGGGTGTTTTATTGGCTACGCCCATGGCGGCCATTATTAAAGCCTATTACGAAGAGTTTTACTTGTCGAGGTTCCCTAAAGACCACAAGCTTGAAGACAATATCGATGAGATATTATACGGAAACGATCAGTAATGGTTGGGGTAAAATAAAAAAACACCCCGCCCCTTGGGCACCCCTCTGAGAGAGGGGAATATGGCTTTGCGCTATTTGCAACCAAAGGGCGAAAGACACCGTTTCTACCCTATGGTTAATTAAAACGCTCTTTTAAGTACCTCATCGCTTCCTTTACGGCCAACGTTGGATTTTTAGGATTAAAGCCCAGTTCTGTTCGTGCTTTTGAAATATCAAAATCTTGTTGTAGACCCGAAAACATGGCGATGTCTTTTGTTGAGATCAAAGGAGCCTTACCACTTAGTTTACTTCCCATTTCCATAAGCCAGGCAGCAACAAACAACACTGCTTTAGGAACTGCTATGGGCAGCTTTATTTTTAGTGTTGGAAAAAGCTGCTGCGCAATGATGGTTGTATCTTTAATTGACATACATTTCTCATTGGCCAAAATATAGCGTTCTCCATTTTTGCCTTTTGTAGCAGCCAGGTAACAACCTTCGGCAACGTCTTTTACGTCAATCCAGTTCAGGGTAATTTTGGTTTCAATGGGAATCTGCTTTTTCAAAATCAGGTCAATAACATGGTAAGAAACGCTTAACGGTGCAAAGGCTTCACTACCAATCATTGCAGAGGGTAAAATAGCGACCAACTCGATGTTGTGTTTTTTTGCTAGTTCAAAAGCTAATTTCTCGCCATCATTTTTAGAATTGAAATACATATCCCTACGGTCAGGGTTGTAGCCGTTGCTTTCTTTTATCGGAAGCTTAGTGAAATCTGTTGCGGCAATGGAACTCACATAAACAATCCGCTTTACGCCCGCTTCAGCCGCAGCTGCGATGGTATTTTTTATCCCTTCAATATTGACGTCGTAGATTTCTTTTTTAGGATCCTTTGCCCAGAGCTTAAATACTGCACCCACAGCATAAAAGACATCAACGTTCTGTAAAGCGTTTATTAACGACCGCTTATCGGTAATGTCTGCCTGCACTACCTCACAATCTAACCCTACAAAGGGCTCCTCATTATTCACGTTACGAACCGAAGCCCTTACCTTAATCCCTTTTTCAATCAGCAGTCTTACTAAGTTGTTTCCCAAATGGCCATTTGCACCGGTTACCAATGATATTTTTTTCTGTACCATATTTCTGTTTTAAAATGATGACACAAAATTGGAGGTAACTTTTTCTAAACCACTTCGCAAATGTTACCTAATCATCTCTTTGCGTATTCTGCTTAAACTTTTGGGGTTCATTCCCAAAAATGAAGCGATGTATTGCAAGGGAACATTCTGTAGGATATTGGGGTAGTTTTCGATTAGTTTCTGATACCGTTCTTCTGCGGATAGTACCGCCAGTTCTTTAGAACGGTTTTCATGGTAAAAGAGTGATTGCTGGAAAACTGAGATGCTAAAGTCCTTAAAAACCATGCTTTGCCCCGTTATTAAATCCAAATTGGCTTTGGTAATTCTAAGCAGCTCACATTCCGTAATACATTCCAGATTTTCGTCGGATTTTGTTTGGTTGATGAAATGCATATATGAAGTAACAAACCCTGTGGGACAATTGATATTGGTAGTTACTTCATTGCCCTTACTGTTGTAATGAAACAGTCGCACAAACCCAGACACCACAAAATAAAGGTATTTCGGAACTTTCCCTTCTTCTTCAATGATGTGGTTTTTCGGGAAAAACACTGGTTCAAAATACTGTCCGAACAATTCCTGTTCCTTTTTGGAAAAAGTGGTGTCTTTAGAAATGAGCTTCAATAGTTGTCCGTGCATTTGGCAAAGTTAAAAAATTAAACTTGCGGCGGCTGTAATTCCCATTCCCATTTAATACCTAAAGACTGATGATTACATCAACCAAAAGGAGTAACAAATCCATAACAACAAATATTATACTAACACAAGCTTTTTCCTTAAATTACCGCCTTAAAACACGCTCGTTATGAACAAACTGATACGCTTAGGCGATGGTTTCTACTTTATAACCCCATTTTCTAATCCAGTAGTTATTCCATCTCACAAGAAAAGTAAAAGCCTGTTATCCAGCCCCTAAAATAAAGGAGCAAAAGAAAAGATAAACCACAAACAAACAAACAAACAAACAAACAAACAAACAAACAAACAAACAAACAAACAAACAAACAAAATGATCGTTTACGGAACCAAAGGAACCTTATTGGCTACCACTACCATCTTTGAAGAATGCGTTGGCTGCAAGGCCAAAAACAGTGTACAAATGTACATTTACCAAAACCATGCGCATATTTTTTGGATACCTACCTTCCCTATTGGAAAAACTGGTGCCACACAATGCAGCCAATGTCTGCTCGTTTTCAAAAACAAAGAGTTCAGTCCAGCTCTAAAAGAGCACTACCAAACTTTGAAAGCAAACCAGAAAACACCCTTATGGACTTTTGCAGGGCTAGGCATTATTGCTATCCTGATTACTTTTGGAATTATAGCCAGCAAACGGAACGATGAAAAGAATGCAAAGATTATCCTTAGTCCGCAAAAAGGAGATGTTTACGAAATCAGGATTGGCAAAGAGCAATACACCTTATACAAAGTAGACAAAGTAAACGCTGATACTGTTTTCGTACTACCCAATCAATATGAAACCAACAAGGCCACCGGACTTTCGGAATTAAAGGAAAAAGGTGATCAGCATTTTATCAATGAGCCCTTCCCTTTATTAAAAGCCGACCTGAAAAGTATGCTGGAAAAAGGAGAAATTATGGATATTGACAGAGAATAGGCTACCTTTCAAGTTCCATTATTTCAACTTTGGTTGATATAATCGTTAATAACTACTTATTTAAAATACACTAAAACAACTGATTACTAACTATGAAAACACATCAAGAGCATTACCTACTTCCTAGTTTTATTGTTGGCTTTTTGGTATGGCTAAGCGCCACCGTATTGTTTAGGCTTGCAGGGCATCATTTTTTCATGGTCGATAACGCCTTAATCATGGTTGTTTTGTATATCCTTTTGATACCAGCCTTAGGCCTTATTTCAACCTCGGTATTTAACAAATTTAAGTTAGACAACTTGCAAAGTGTAAAATCTGCCGCTGCTATGGTTTTACCTGGTATGCTACTAGATACTTTATGCGTTCAGTTTTTTGAAAAAATATTCCCCAACATGCCCGAAATCTACAGTAAAACTTTTGCTTCATGGTTAATGTTTGCCTACGCTATTGTTTTAATTTTCGGGCTTTTAAGGAAAAAACAAGCGCATGCCAAACCAAGTAAGGAATGAAAACAACAGATATTAACTTGATACCTTTGTGTTAACACAAAACCAACTAAAAATATTAAAAACGATATCATGATGCGCTATTTCATCTTACTTCCCTTTCTCCTATTTTTTGGTAATGCTTTTTCACAAGAGACAAGCATCAAAAAAGAAAAATGGCATTGGAACAACAACAAATTAAAGCAAGACACGGTTGCTGGTTATACGCAAGTATTAAAGGTCGACAATATTCTCTATATTTCAGGTGCTGTAGCTACCGAAATGAGTCCTGAAGGAATCACCTCCCTTTATAATGATTTGAAGGCTTCCCTAGCAAGTTTTGGTGCTACCTTTGAAAATGTGGTCAAAGAAAACCTATATACCACAGATATTGAGCAGATGAAAAAACTCAATTACGCCAGAAAAAAATTTTATAAAAACGACTTTCCCGCAGCTACTTGGATTCAGGTACAAAGATTGTATATGTCAAATGCAAAATTAGAAGTGGAACTAATTGCACATTTGCCTAAATAACAAATCATGATTGGTTTGTAAACCATCCTACGTAGTCTCCTTATTAAAAGAGCTTCCATGATTATCAATATGATTACTTGTCTCATTTTGCCCCATAGTATGTCCGATATGTACAATATCGCTGTAGATTAACTTGCTACCTTTGTGTTCAAACAATCATGAAAATGGAAAAGATAGAACATATCAACTATATCAAAGCACCTATTGCAAAAGTATACGAAACCTTAACTACCCAAGAAGGCCTTGCTGCTGTTTGGACAGAAGAGCTGATTGTAAAACCAGCGCTTGGTTTTGTGAACGAATTTGGCTTTGACGACAATTATGGTACAAAAATGAAAATAACGGAGTTGTCTCCAAATAAGAAAATAGTGTGGGAATGCATTGCATCTGATCCAGAATGGGTAGGCACTGGCGTTTCTTTTGAACTGACAGAGAAAGACGGCGTAACGGCAGTTGTTCTGAAGCATTTTGATTGGCGTAAACTTACCGAGTTTTACCAATGGTGTAATTACAATTGGGCCATGTTTCTTTTAAGCCTTAAAAGCTACTGCGAAGACGGACAGGGAACGCCTTATCAAAAACGAAAATTCTAATTCTTTCGGTTAGTGATCATACCAACCAGAGGACTCTTAATTTATAGAGATTACTCCAAAGTCGGAATAACAAATCGTAAAACACCCCGCCCGTTGGGCACCCCTCAAGAGGGGAATATTACATAATGCCATTCCCTCCGACTTGTCGGAGGGAATAATAGTTTTGTGCGTTTTGTCATTCAGAGCGTAACCTGTACCGACACTTCGGTAGCGAAGAATCTTTACCAACCACTCAACAGGTAATTCCCCCTCTTTATTGTCCCAATTCCCCCCTTTACTTGTTTATATCCATGTGTAAATTTGGATATATAAATACTTAAACATGAGAAAGATTAGAATTTTTGAACATATCTCGCTTGATGGTGTGATTGAGCATGACGAAGGGTATACTTACGGGGCATGGACCACCTCGTATCGTTCTGCTGAAGGGATGGCCATGCTGCTCAACACCTACGGAACAGGTTTTGACCTATTACTTGGAAGGAACACTTACGACGCTTGGATTAAATTTTGGCCAAATGCTGGGGACTTTCCAATGGCAAACGCCATCAATGCCGCCACCAAACATGTGGTCACCCACAGACCTGAAGGTTTGGATTGGGGACCTGTAAAAAGATTAGGTGTCAATATCGTTGAAGAGCTCAACGAGCTAAAATCTACAGACGGTCCAGATCTTGTGCTTTCGGGAAGCATATCGCTCACCTCTTTATTATTAGATGCTGGACTGATAGATGAAGTAATCCTCATTGTTTATCCAGTGCTATTGGGTAAAGGTAAACGGATATTAGCAGAGGAGTTTAGTGCCCACCAGTTGGAATATGTAAACACTCAAACTACGCCTACCGGGGTAATGATTAATACTTACAAATGTGTTGGGCCTTTGCAGGGGTAGTTCCTTTTCGTTGGTGGTGACATCAGCCAGAGGATAATTACAAGGAGACACCCCGATCTTCGACCACCCCTCTAAAAGAGGGGGATTACACAATGCCATTCCCTCCGATCCATCGGAGGGTGCCCAACGGGCGGGGTGTTTAGTATGCAACGAAGAGTTTACGGTTTAGTGCGCTGCCTATCCTCTAATTGATTAATATACAAAGAAACTGGCGCTAAACCTTTTTTATTCAAACCTTCCCAAGTTCCATCAGGGCGGTCTTTTAGCCTACCCGTTATTTTAGTGGCAGTTAGCCCAATGGCATAGTTATAGCCGCTTACATAAGGATTTTGTACTGCTACTTTTGCTGCTTGGCAATTCCACAACACTTGCGTTACGCCCGCCCAACCGTGTCCAGTACCCCAATTGCCCCTGTCTTGGATATTGATCTCTCCGTCAGTGATGATATTATCGTAAAGCGTACCTACCGCCCAACGGTGGTGCGGGCCAATATCTGCCTTTGCGTTGGTCGACTTGCAGTTGTAAAACACATTGGGGCCCGCTACTTTAGCACCCGTGACATAATCATGCCTACCTTCATCAGCCAAGCAATCTCTTACCAAATTCAGCTGACCATCATTATTAAAAGAATACCTTCTACCGCCTTCAATTTTAGATTTAGGGGCTAATGAAGTACAGTTTTTCACCGTTACCTGCTTACTGTAATTGCCCAAATTAACACACGAATAACCAAAGTATTTACTGGTTACGCCGCTTACCCAAGCATTTTCTACCCTATTTAACCATACGGCATCCCAACCATGGTTTTCATCGGTATCATTCTGATAAGCAGACTCCAATAGCATATTTTCTATACCGACTTCACTTATCCTACCCTCAAAAGTATATTGATAGATTTCGCCACCACCGTACTGCGTTTCCATGGCCATCACTACAGGATTATCAATAAATACCTGCTGACCTTTAACGGCGGTAATTTTTCTTTCAAAATACAAACCGTAATCCTCCGCTTTCCATTGTACTACACCTTCACGAGCTTCTATTTGATCCATTTTCAAATCCTGGATCCACTTGGTGGTTCCTGGACGTAAAATCATGATGTCATCGCCTACTTTAAAGTGATCAGCATTGCTTACTTGGAAAGATTTTGCACCTACAGGTACATAAGCATCTGTAATTTTTGCGCTGCTTTGTGGTACTTCCTTGGGTTTTCCATTACCATTTACGCTGATCAATTTGCGTTGGCCTGCTCCTGTGGCTACCAATTTGGTTTCAGTGCCCTCGCCCCTTAAGATAATCCCACTAGCGTTGATGTTAATGGTTCCTGGAATTTCGTAAGTTCCCTTTTTTAGTAAGATGGCTCCCCTGATCCCCGCTTTATTCAATGGCATTTTAGCTAGCTCATTAATGGCTTCCTGTATTTGTTGTTGATCGTTTGTTCCATTTGGCGAAAGGGTTTTCACGGTCTTCACCTGTGGAATGGCTTGATCGCCCTGATGATAACCTACCCTACTGAAATCTGGCAAAACATCGCCTTTGGCATTGGGTACATAGCTGAGCTTACCACTTTTATTAAGCTGAACCAAATTAGAGGTCCAAGTTTGCGCCAATGCTTGTTGAGCAAACAGAAATAAACTTATTGAACCGAGGATTACGACTTTCAATTTCATGAACTGCAATGGAACTTATTTAAAGCTTTTAGTGATTTGGTTGAGCAAGTACTCTTTTTTATCTGAACTGTATTCCCAAAACATTACTCCTCCCAATTTGTGTTTCAATACATATTGGCACTTGTGGTCTACCGACCATTCGTCATCATAAGAGATAAATGCTTTGGTTTGCGGATTAAACAGATAGGGAGCCTTAGCTTCTTCATCCTGATAAGCCACAAAGCCCTTTTTATTTAACAAGCTATCTTTTAAAAAAGTATAGCCTTTGCCATAACTATTGGCCGAGGAAATGATCGTATCGCCTATCCCCTTGTTGGCACTGGCATTTAATTGCAGATTGCGACCATAAAAAGCAATACCCATCACAATTTTTGAAGCGGGAACACCGGCAGCAATGTAAGCCTTAATGGCTTTATCAGCAGAGTTATCAGAAGGATAAGCCTTTGAATCGAAAAGGTTGGTGTGGTGCTTGGCCTGTTTAGAAGAATAATAATCGTAGGTCATCAGGTTCACATAATCAAGGTATTTAGCCGCTTCGCCCATTTCTGTATTGTTCAAAAAGGAAGCAAATCCGCCTGTAGCCGTAGTTAAAAGCTTTTTCTTGCCCGTTTCTTTTTCCAAAACATCAAGTTCTTTCCTCAATTCCATAAACATTAAGGTAAAGTTCTGTTTGTCTTCTGGCCGGTAAACGTTTCCTGCCTCACCTGGCATTCCTGGATATTCCCAATCGATATCTACCCCATCTAATTGATGCTTGCGAATAATGTCCACCGAGCTTTTGGCAAATCCTTTACGCAACGAATCAGTTAAAACGGCATCCGAAAAGTTTTCGCTCCAAGACCATCCGCCAATAGAAATTAGGATTTGAAGGTTTGGGTTCTTTAGTTTCAGTGAATTTAAACGCACAAAGTTGGTCGAATCTCGCTTTGCATTATCTAAATAGGCCTGATTGTTTTTAACGTTTACAAAGGCATAATTAATGTGCGTTAATTTTTGCGCATTAATCTGATCGGGGTTAATTAAGCCACTATACCCTGTTACATAACCAATCACCACTGGTTTTACATTAGCGATAGTACTTCTTTTTGCGGCCATAAAAACCATCACCACGATGATTAATGCGAAGAGCTGTTTTATTCTTTTCATGATGTTAAACTTTTAAACGAATACGGTATTTTTCCATAATTGCTACTATTCTGATGACGATAAATGCCACTAAAAACGAGCGTATAATGCCTCCTATGCCTGCATTAAAAAAGGAAGGATAGTTGAAGTGCACCAAACTAAGGAAAGCATATAGCACATAAGGCATGAGATAGCAGGTAAGGGTGCTGGTACCTGCTGGTTTGATCCATTTAAACCAATCCTTTTTGCCTTTCACATCCACCAAATAGATCATGAGCTGGAAGGTTAAAAGGGTAATTCCCATACAAATGAATACCCAGGCTGGCGTGGCGTAAATTTTTGAAATTCCGCCAGCGTATGGTCTGAGTACAAAGCCCAAAGCAATGCTAAGCAGTCCAGCCAAGCTCAATAAACACCATAGTTTTTTACTTTGTTGTTGGGCAATGAGGTATTGGTAACTGGTAGCAATCACTGCGCCGCCCACCATTAAAGTAATGGACGAGGCATCGCCTATTTGCCACAAGTTAATATGTAGCAGTCCCATGTGGGTAGTGATATTGATAAGCGCATAAACTACAAAAGCAATGAACAGCCACCACATTTTTCCTCTGGTGAGCAGATAGGTTAATGCCGAGAACAGATAGGCCCAGCCAATTAAACCTAAAATACCCCACCAATGCGGCGCTAAGCCTTGCGGATCTTTGGCATTGCCACCTTTGTAAAGATAAGCCATCACTAAAATAAGGACGACACCAATGGCAGTGAGGCTGTATTTCTTTAAGTTTGATGATTCTTTTGGATAGTCTAGCCAAACCAGAAAAAAGCCCATAGTGAGCAGTAAAGTATAAATGGGTTTTGCCATTCCTGCTAGCTCGCTGTTGTAACTCTCGAGATTGACATGAAAAAAGCCCATGACAATTAAAGCTAAGGAACGCAACAAAATATGCGCTGCAATGGCTAACATCCTATCTCCTTTTTTTATTCTAGTTTGAATGGCAAAGGGTAACGACAGGCCTACAATGAACAAAAAGGCTGGAAAAATGATATCCGAAAAACCCATGCCATCTACCTCTGCGGCAGTATGTCCAATCCATGCTGGGATACGACTACCCCTGCTACATCATTTACGAAAATCATAAAGAACATGGTGATTGCTCTTAACACGTCTATTGATTGTATTCTGGAGGGTAATGCCATGTGCGCTGATTTAGGTTTTCAATGGATTAAAGATAAGCGTTCCCCAAGTATTTAGGCTTAGGGAACGCTTTATGGTTTAGTAACCTGGGTTTTGTATTAAAGCCGGCACTCTACTGATTTCCGATTGTGCAATTGGAAAAAAGTAGTTAGCTTCTTTAAAAACACGGTTAGCGTTATTGGTAATAGGCACTTTATTATAGGTATAGGTATTACCTGTACGGGTAATCTGCATTCCTGTCATGGTAAAATTAAACTTTTCCATGGCTAATTTCCAACGACGAACGTCGAAGAAACGATGTCCCTCATAAGCTAATTCAACCATACGCTCATTTTGGATTACCAAACGCATTTCATCTTTGGTCATAGATGGTTTTAAACCGTAATTGCCATCTGTACCGATTAAAATGCCCGCTCTTTTTCTCAATAATTTCAATTGATCGTAAGCAGCGGTGATGTTATTGTCTTCGTTAGCGGCTTCGGCGTAATTCAACATCACTTCGGCTAAGCGAATTAAGCCCCAAGTACGTTGTAAGGTTGGCCCACCGTTGTTGGCGGTGCCATCGTCCATCATTTTTCTCCAGAAATAGCCTGTAGCATAAGTTAAACCTGCTGAACCAGCTACCGACTAATCATCTTGTACACCAATGTAGGTATTTACGGGCTGTTTGTTTCCTGTAGCATTGTTAAACCACAACATTTGGTTATAAATTACGGTATAGTTTAAACGTGGATCGCGATTCACATATGGGTTGGCGGGATCAAATCCTGTTGGGTTGCTAGACGACTTCAAGTCGGTTTCAGTTGGCTTGCCATTAATAGTTCCAAAAGCATCTACCAGATTTTGCGATGGCATAGCCTGTGGCGTGGTTACCCCTCTTGAAACAGGCAACAATGCTCCTTCCAAAGTTTTAGAACCCGCAGCCATACCATTTAACAAAAACTCTTTATTTACACGCATCGTAAACACTTTTCCAAAGCCCAAACCTGGGATAGAATTGTCTTCGTAAAGCTCATAACCATTAGCTGCCGCCATATCCAAAGCTTCTTTAGCAGCGGTTGCGGCTTTTGTCCAACGGGTGGCATCATAAGCGGCATAACCTACCACCTTTTTTTGCGCATCGGTTTTACCAATGTTACCACCGTTAAATAGCGGGCTCGCAGCAAAAAGCAACACCCTTGATTTTAATGCTTTACAAGACACGCTGGTGATACGTCCGTAATTTTGGGCATTATAGTTGGCTGGTAAATCTGGTGTAATGGCATCTAGTTCGCTCACAATATAGTTCACGCACTCTTCGTAAGAATTTCTGGTGATATCAATCAAATCAGCAGGTTTAAATATTCTATCTTCCAACAAGGGTACACCACCAAAATGTTTAATTAAAATGGAATAATACCATGCCCTTAAAAACCTCACTTCGGCTTTGGTTTGCTTCTTTAATGCAGCTGATATAGGCGAACGGTCAACATTTGCTAAAAATATATTTGCCCTACGGATGTTCGCATACGATTTGTCGTAAGCTACCGTATAAGGGTTTTGATTGGCACCACTTGATACCACTGATGCTAAACTCCCTGTGTAAATCACTACAAAAGGTTGGGTTGCGCCAAATAAACGGTGGTTCCCTTCGTCGCAAGCTTCGGCAGTACCTGCGGTAATACCGCTACCGTTACCCGAATTATAATATCTAGAGCTAAACTCGAAGAATATATCAGAATACACGCCAAATAAGTAGTTACTGGTTCTGGCACTATCTGCAAAGGTGGTTTCTTCATTCAGCTCGGTATTGAGCTTACCATCTAAAATGTCAGTCTTTTTGCATGAATAAATCAAGGCAACGGCCACGATTATAAATAAGCTGCTGTATATCTTTCTTTTCATGTCCTTAAAATGAAATTTGTAATCCTAAATTGTAAACTTTGGTTTGAGGGTAAAAACCAGCACCATCATTACCAGAAGTATTTTCTGGATCGGTATTGTAGATGTTCTTTTCTTTTAAGCCCCAGGTTACTAAATTGTACCCATTTACATATATCCTAGCCACTTGCAAGCCTATTTTATTCACAAAGTTTTTAGGTAATGAGTAAGAAAACTCTGCCGTTTTAATCCTCAAATAATCACTGCTTCTGAACCAGTAATTTGATGGATGCGCTGCAGGGTCGTTCAAGTTAGAACCCGCTAAGCTTAAGCGAGGGAAACTAGGGTTCACGCTATTTTGTGGCGTCCAAGCTTGTTCATGTATCTCTCTAAAGTTATTTAAACCTGGTCTGATGGCTTCTGCTGCCGATCTTCTGGCAAAGTTTAAAGCACTTTGTGCAGTAATGGTAAAAGCAAAGTTTCCGTAATTTAAGCCAACAGTTAGGCCCATAATGGTATTAGGTAAGTTAGGCAAAGCCAACACCATTCTGTCGTCTACGTTTACCACCCCATCGCCATTTAAGTCAGAATATTTCAAATCCCCTGCTCTGGTAATTCCAGTGGTAGGTTTTGGCACTGCAGGGTTATCAATTTCTTCCTGAGTATAAAAACCTAAGAAGTTATAGCCTAAAATACTTCCCAATGGCTTTCCTGTAAGGCGTTGGTAATCATA
>JADLIF010005448.1:0-12740 GCA_016648015.1 Steinernema khuongi
AAAAACCATAACCCGGGTTTTGATCTAGGCTAGGACTGGTTAACAATTCTCGCTGTGGCACAGGGAACAGGGTTTTGTAAGGTTCCCAAGTCCCTCCTTTTTCGGCCATTACCAATGGCATCACTTCATCGGCACGGTTCATTGCCGGGTTGTTAAAGCCTCGCCAGCGCCTAAGGTCCATCATTCGGTTACCCCATTCGGTAAAGAGCTCTGTTCTGCGTTCCTGCTCAATGGCCAACATCATCTCTGGCAAGGTTGTGGCATGGGTTACCTTTAATGCCGGGTCATCAAAGGCCCTGTTCCTAATGGCATTGATGTCTTCTGCCGCACTGCCGGGTCCCGTTAATTTGCCTTGCATGGCCCTGGCCTCGGCCCTAATGAGGTATTGTTCGGCCAGCCTAAATGCCATTAAATATTCAGCCACCGCAGGAGTGCCCATGTTATTTTTGTATTTATGTACAAATTTGAAAGACTCCTGCCCCACCGTAAAGGTGCCTATCCAATTGGCCCTTCGCTTATCCGCAGGATCAAAGGCATTGTACAATACGCTCGTCATTTCATTGCCACCAAACTGACCATTGATTCGTGGGTCTGCGGTCATCACAAATGCCCTGGCATCCATTCCCATCGGTGTGGCGTATGAAGATGCCAAGTGCCAAATGGCTTCACGGCTGGTATCTCTAAATACATTCAGCAAATCAGGTTCGAGTACGTAAGTACTGTTTCCAATAATGGTGGAGGCCTGGGCCTCGGCATTTGCCCAATCGCCCATGTACAAATACACCTTGGCCAGCAAGGCTGAGGCCACTGCTTTATTGGGGCGTATGCGCTGGGTGGTAGTGGTATTGGCGGCACTTAAATACTGATCCGTTAATAAGTTCTGTGCCTCCCTTAAATCGGCTACTATGGAGTTGTATACCTCAGCCATAGATGCTCTGGGCAGCTGGGTATTTACGTTATGATCGGTACTGGTCACCAGTGGCACCCTACCAAAGATCATGGAGGCATTAAAGTGGGAAAAGGCACGGATGAATCGGCACTCTCCTAGTAACTGTTGTTTTACCGAAGCCGAAATTGCCGGGGCGTTCGCCAGGTTTTCCATCACCGAATTTGCCCGGTAGATATGCATATAGGGATATTGCCAGAGTACGGGCAGGTAAAAATTGGTAGGCAATATGGCATTAATGCTAAACGCCCTGAAATCGATGCTACCGTCATAAGTGCGCACTTCATCCGCTGCGAGTGCCGTTAAAACACTGATGCCGCGGAAGCCTTGGGCATACCAGTCATTCGTGGCCATGTCGTAATACACATAGCTCACTACTGCGGTAGCTTTTTCATCGCTGGCATACACCTCATCAATGGTAATGGCGGTGGGTGGCCCATCAAGTTCCACAAATTTTCTGCAGGAGGTGCTCATCAAGAGTAATCCTATGGTGATTACAGCTATATATTTGGTTTTCATATGTTTATCGTTTGGTGTTTAAAAATTATATAGAGAAGCTTTTCTGTTGAATCTACGTTGCCATATCCCAATGGGGTAATTCTCATCTTTCCTGTTTTGCTGCTATTTATGGTTCTGTCGCTACCGCGGGTTCTACTTTTTCCAGTAGCTGAAAAAGTAGACAAAAAAGCCACGGCTACCGATAAATCGGTACAAGTTGCGCCCTGTTCTGTTAAAGGCACTAGCAAGGCCAATTTGTGCATCCCGAACAGGCCAAGGCCGATTTTAGGAGAACGAAGAGGCTTTGCCTGGGCCTGAGACAGTGTAAGAACTATCAAAACCTTGGATGTGGGCTTTGATCCACTGGTCAGGCAATAAACCATTCGCTTTAGGATTGCTTCGTGCCTCGCAATGACGAATAGTTTTGGGGCGCTGCTGCTATATGGATATTTCATGATTTAAAGGTTATAAGGTGATCTGTACGCCGAAAGTCATCATTCTTAATGGCGGCAATCCGCCCGATTGGTTTTCGGGATCCATGCCTGGATAGTTGGTAAAAGTGAGCAGGTTTTGGCCCTGAAGAAATACCCGTGCGTTCTGCAGTTTTAATTTTTTCTGGAAAGCGCTAGGGAGTGTATAAGAAAAGTTCAAATTCCTTAAGCGCAGATAAGTAATATCGATATAGTAGGCAGGGTCAAAACTTGGATTTATCCTTGATGCGGCAGCAGGTTGCATATAGGTAGCGGCATCTTGCGTTAAACGTTGGAAACTTGCACCGGTTTGCCCAGGGGTGGTCCAGCGGTCTTGATATCGTTGTAAGGGCATGTTTCCAATAAAACCAGATATCCCATAAGGGGTAATGAATGAGTTACTATTGGTATAGTTCCCCATCTGTTTGGAAAACTGTAGGAAAATATCCAGCGAAAAGCCTTTATAGCTGAAGGTATTGTTCAATCCACCGAAATACTCTTTGAAAAGACTAATAATGTTCGTCCTATCCTCATGCGTTAATTGATTGGTTGGCGTAATGATCCCTTGGGCATTTCTGATTTCCCTGACCCCGGTTTGTGCATTGATTTCGTAAGGCAAAAAGGTGCGGGCCATACCCAATGGGTAACCCACGGCATAATCATATCTATAAGCAGAATTTTCTATCCCATCAAAGCGGAGCAGTTCATTTTTGGGCAAGGTTAAATTAAAGGAACTGGTCCAGCTAAAATCCTTGCCTTTTAAATTAGTGGTATTCAACTGGAATTCCCAGCCTGAGTTTTGGATCAGTGCAGGCAAATTAGCCTGAACCCCAGAAAACCCAGTGGCCCATCCCAATGGTAAATTAACCAACATATCTGAGGAGCGGTTGTGGTAATAACTGGTGGTGAGCATGATGGCATTTTTAAAAAAGCCGAGCTCCAGGCCAGCCTCGGCCTTGCGGTTGGTTTCCCAGCCAAAGTTATTATTGACCAATTTATCCGGTACCAATACCGCACCATCGCCATAATTGGGAGGGGCGCCATAGCCTGTACTCTGGCTGGTATAGAGTTGATAAAATTGGTAATCACCAATCACATCATTCCCCGTCAAGCCATAGCTGGCCCGTATTTTTCCAAAGCTCAAAAAAGGCAAGACTTTTTTCATCCAATCTTCCTCGCTAAACAGCCAGGCGGCGCCCACGGCGCCAAAATTGCCAAACTGGCGGCCTGGGGCAAACCTGCTCGATCCATCTCTCCTAAAGGTTAAATTCAAGAGGTATTTATCGCCAATATTATAACCCACACGGCCAAATATGGCATTGTATTTATAGGTGTTTAATGTTCTGAAGGCCTGCGTTTGTGTGGCAGAGGCTGGGTTAAGCATCAAATCATCATCCCGGTACCCATAGGCCATAAACCCTACCGAGTTTGAGGTGATTTGCTGAAAAGTGGTCCCTACCAGCACGTTCATGATGCCCGGACCCAGTTGGGTGTTGTAGGTCAGCTGCGGCTCTATGTTCCAGATATTGGTGGTAGTGGCCATCTCAGTAGTCATACGCAGGAAATCGCCGTATAATTCATGTTGAATGGGATTAATGAGTGTGGACGGCGACACCGTGATGTTATTGCTGTTATTGTTGTTAAAGCCAATTAAGGTGCTAAACGTAATGCCCAAGGGCAGCTCATAGCTCACATTGGCATTGGCGGCAAAGGTTTTGGTTTGTGCATTAAACGTTCGCTCCAGCGGTACATAAGGGTTTTGCCAAAGCTGTACATTGGGCCAGTTCAGCCTGCCCTGTGCATTATACCGGTCATGTGCAAACGGTGCAAGGCTAAGCGCTTGGGAAACAAAATCCACTGCGGGCATGTCATTGTCATCGGCACCAAAGGTGGTGGTAAACTGCACTTTAAACTTGCGGTTAGCGGCCATGTGGTTCAGGGAAAGCCTGCCATTGTAGCGCTGGTACGCATTTTCGAGACGAAAAACGTTGGTTTGACGAAGATAGCCCAAGCCAAAATTGTAACTGGTATACTCGTTCCCGCCGTTTACCATCAGCTGCATATTGGTAAATTGGGCCGTACCGCCCAACAGTTCCTCCTGCCAGTCTACAGATCTGGTGGTATCCAGATAGTTCAGATCATAGGCAAAGGGCGATTGCCTAAAATCGGCCCCATCATTCCTGAAGGCTTCGTAGCGCATATCCAGGTATTGGCGGCCGTTGAGCAGCTCGGCTCTTCGGGCAATTTGGCCAATACCCGAATTCATGTTAAAGTCTACCGTGGTACTACCAGGCTTGCCTTTCTTGGTGGTAATTAAAATGACCCCATTGGCCCCTCGGCTGCCATAAATGGCCGTGGCATCGGCATCTTTCAGCACATCAATGCTCTCAATATCTGGCGCATTCAGCGTGCTTAAGGGACTGAGGGTATAATTTGCCCCACTATTTACGTTGGTGGCTTGAAATGGGACCCCGTCAATCAGGATCAGCGGTTCATTGGCCCCTGGGCGCAAACTATTCAATCCACGGATTCGAATGGTAAAGCCAGAGCCAGGCATACCGGTTTGCTGCACCACATCCAAACCGGGAATACGGCCAATGAGTGCCTCCAATGGGTTCACCACCACTTGTTTTTCGATATCGGCGGCTTTTATGCCCGCCTGCGAACCGGTACCCAACCTTTGGCTGGTGACGCCGTAGCCCGTTACCTGTACCTGATCTAGTTCAGAAGTACTCACTTCCAGCTTAATATCGCCCATGTCCTTCTTTGCAGGGATCGTAACCATTTTGTAGCCAATGTAACTGATGATCAGCTGGGCATCTTCGGCCACTTTAGTGAGCTTAAATTCGCCTTTTTGGTCGGTAAGGGTCACGGTATTGGTGCCCTTGATCCTGATGGTTACTCCCGGAACTGGCAGTCCTTTTTCATCCAGTACCCTACCCTTCAAATCAATGTTGGATAAGTGTTCAACAATCCGCTCGAACAAGGAGGGTGTTTTCTCCTTGATCACCACGGTTTTGCTCTCTATGGCATATACCAGCGGTTGATGCTCAAACAATGCTTCGAGCACCTCCTCTAAGGTGACCTCTTTGACATCAATATTTACAGGTACGGCTTTATGCAGGCTGTTGCGGTCGAAAAAGAAATCGTAACCGGTTTGGGTACGTAGTTCCTTAAAGACGCTTTCCAGCGAAGCTGCTTTTCTTTTAAGTGTTATTTTTTGGGCATGGGAAGCTGCGCTTACCTGCACCAATGTGGTAATGAGGATGAGGGTGGTTAGTTTCATCACAAGTAGCATTTTACGAATACCCGCTATAGGAATAGCTTGTATTCTCCTGTTATTTTCATACATTTGTTTAGTTGGTTAGTTAATGATCTACAGAAATTTGATTAACGTCATGCCAGCGATAAGCCAGAAATGTTGGTAGCATTTTTGGCTTTTTTTATGGGCATTTTCTAGGTATTTATCTCGTCACGGTTACCCTCCTTCCTTCTATTTTAAAGTGAACTTTTCCTGTTGCTTCCATTATTTTTAATATTTTGTTTTATACGTTTGTTATCGTTTTTTTGCTACTATTTAGGGTTCTACTTTTTAATCTTTCCCATCTTCCGGTAGGGAAACATTATATTTCCTGTTTTGCTACTATTTATGGTTCTGTCGCTTCGCGGACAAACTTTTTTCCTGTAGCTGAAAAAAGTATGCAAAAAAAGCCACGGCTGCGCCCTGTTCTGTTAAAGGCACTAGCAAGGCCAATTTGTGCATCCCGAACAGGCCAAGGCCGATTTTAGGAGAACGAAGAGACTTTGCCAGGGCCCGAGATGGTGTATAAGTACAAAATGCTTATCCCGAACTCTCGTTATGTTAACCTCCACATCCTACAGCTATTTAAAACCGTATCCAAGGTTTTTAACCATTCCTTAAGATTGGTTTACTTCGTAGCTGCTTCGCAATGACGAGTAATGGTTATCTCGTCACCGTTACCCTCCTTCCTTCTACTTTAAAGTGAACTTTTCCTGTTGCTTCCATGATGGTCAATACTTCGGAGATGTTCTTTGATCGGGAAATCCAGCCGCCAGGCACCAGCACCGTAGGTGTAGGCGTTTCGTAAACGATCTCTACATCATACCATCTGGCTATTTTGCGCATGGCTGCCCCAAAGTCATCCTCTTTAAAAATGAACTCGCCATTTTTCCAGGCCACTTCATTGAGGGTGTCCACTTGTCTAATTTTAAGGTGGCTGTCTTTTTGCAGGGCCTGCTCTCCGGGTTTTAACAACTGGTCGTTTATTTTTACGCTGCCTTCCAGCAAAGTGGTTTTTACCACTGCCTCATCGGCATAGGCATTGATGTTGAAATGCGTACCCAATACCCGCACCTGTTGGCCTTTGCTTTCTACGATAAAGGGGTGGCTTGCATCTTTAGCGACCTGAAAGTAGGCCTCGCCGCTGAGTTTCACCCTGCGCTCCCCTTTTTCCCTTAAGGCTGCGGTGTAGGTCAGGCTGGAAGCGGCATTAAGCCACACCCGGCTACCATCGGCCAAAGTGACCTGGTAAGTGCCGCCCGCCGGTGTAGTAATGGTTTGGGCCCCTGATGAATGCTGCACAAGGCTGCCGTCCTGATAGGCAATTTTATCCTCGTTTACCACCACACCCGCCATGGCATCACTTAAGCCAAGTGTTTTGCCATTGGACAGGGTAATGGTCGCTTTATTTGATCCCGGCGCCACATCATTAATGACCAATGGCGTCCTTATTTCTACTGGGCTTGATTTAAAAAGATAGATCCCTGCAACGATCAATACTGATGCCGCTACGGCCGTAATGGCCAGTTTAGGCCACAGGGCCCGTTTAATGGGTGGTTCTCTTTCCGCTGCGATCATCCCCAACACGTTGTTCCATATTTTTTGACCATGTTGTTCCTCGGAGAGCGCATAGGCTTCGGGAATCTCAATAGGAACCGTAGGCTCTTGGTTAAGCCAGTTGTTCAGCCGCTTTTTTTCGGTGGCGGTAATGTTCCCGCTCAGCCATTTAGCGGCTAAATCCTGAAGTTCTTCTTTATGTATCGATTTGGACATTTTAATCTCCCTTTATACTCTATAGTCCCCCTAGCCGGCCCTATCCCTCAAAATATTTCAAAAAAATTAGCGCCATAGGTTACGATATTGTTTCTCAAGTGGATGTAGGGTAGCAGGTGATTTAATAATTGACTGAATTTCATGGGTGTGTAGGGTTGTTTTTTAAATTGTGGTATAGGTACGTAAGCATCATGTCTTATGTCTCTATGTGGTTAATTTTTTAATCGTCGTGTTCATACAGCTTTCCGCTGCCATACCCATCGCGTCATCTCGACTTTGGAGACCGCGAAGCAGCTACGAAGTAAGATCTAGCTACCAGGTATCTTGTATCAGTATACATCGTGGCCTATGTGTTTTTCATTACCGGAAAATAAAAAAGGCATATAACGCTACTAAACGCTTTCAGAACTACTAACATTCATTAACTGAATAGTAGATCTTTTAGAGCGATGAGAGCACTATATACCTTAAGTTTTTTGGGATAAGAGAAAGGCTTAAAACCTCCAGGAATTGAGTGTTAGTACAAACCCATGCATTTATTGCTGCTATCTATGGTTCTGTCGCCACCGCGGGTTCTACTTTTTCCAGTAGCTGAAAAAGTAGACAAAACCGAAACGTAGTGAGCTCATTTATACCTTTGAAATTATAGAAACGCATAAATAAAAGCCACGGCTGCGCCTGATGCTATTAAAGTATTAGCTAAGGCAAAAACGCTGCTATCCGCATCAGCCAAGGCCGATTTTAGTAGAACGGAGAAATAATGCTTGGGCTTGAGTTAATTCAAGAACTGGGTGCCTTCCCTGCATCCGAAATCAAGTTAAATAACCATGATTTAAAATCCGGAAGGGATTAGGCGCAAGGAGGTTTAAAGGCTGCAGATAGTGCAGGATCGGGATGAAAACGGTGGATGTACATCGGGTTAACGGCTGGCCACATTTTGGCGGTCAGCGTAGTCTCGGTTAAGTCTGCGTTGAAGAACCACACTTGCAGGGTCTCTGGATTGAGCTGTTTAAAAGGAAGTTTCCTATCCTCATCCTCATCACCATCATCGGGTTCGTTCTCGGAATAGTGCATTTCCACAAATTCAGACAGCGTGACCTCGGGGTCTGCCTCTTGGTGGCTGATCAAATGCTGAAAAAATATAGGCAACTTGTTAAACTGACCCAATGTGAGCACATCGCTGGCAGTAAAGAAGAGGATGATATAAATTAATAATTTCTTCATGGTAGAGAAGTAAAATCATAACAAAAATAGGAGTAAAAATTATAAAACCAAATTTTTGCAGAATTTTAGTTTGCATATGTGATTCATTTAGGAATATCTAATAGGTTTTAAGGGTTAAAACATTTGTTTTTGCTGTTATTTAGGGTTTTGTTGCTTTGCGGGTTTTACTTTTATTAAGTAGTGCTATTTGTCTTGATGCTTTCGCAGGCTCAGACGCCTTGTGCTGATTAAAACATTTGTTTTTGCTGCTATTTAGGGTTCTGTCGCTTCGCCCACTTTGGCGCACGCGTGCCGCGTGTGACTATTATAAAACTAAACAAACCATACCTCATGGCTAGGCTCAACTATTATTTAGGGTTCTGTCGCTACCGCGGGTTCTACTTTTTCCTATAGCTGAAAAAGTAGACAAAAAAGCCACGGCTGCGCCCTGTTCTGTTAAAGTAACAGCTAGGGCTAATTTGTGCATCCCGAACAGGCCAAGGCCGATTTTAGGAGAACGGAGAGGATTTGCTAGGGCTTGAGATGATAGAGAGCAAACCACGACGTTCCGTGAATGCTTTCGGGTTTGCTATGTGGTTCGTTTAGTCGCTGTAAACTGTTAACTGGATACCAAGTCTTAGATCTCTCGCTGCTCTCGAGATGACGTAATAGGTGTGGCAGTGGAAGGTGTTAATGCTATGCGACTTCCAAGATGTTTATATGGTTCATTTAGGTACTGTAAACTGAAGACTGTTAACTTAATACCTAGAAGCTAGATCTCTCGCTGCTCTCGAGATGACGTGGTGGGCACGTTAGTGGAAGAGGGTTTGCTAGGGCTGGAGATGATGGAGAGCAAACCACCACGTTTTGTGAATGCTTTCGGGTTTTCTATGTGGTTCGTTTAGGCACTGCAAACTGAAAACTGTTAATTGAAAACTGAAAACTGAAGACTGCAAACTGTAGGTATTTTTTACAACAGGAAGCTTGACAGGTGCGATCCCAATCCGTCACGTAGGATTTTCTTGGTGCGTGTCAGGTGGCCGTCCACTGCTTTTTCAGTGATCCCCAGCTCATTGGCGATTTCCTTATAGCTTTTGCCGTCTTCCTTATTGAATTTATAGATGAGTTTTGGTGTTTCGGGTAATTGGCCGATCAGTTCTTCCAGTATTTTGGTGAGTTCATTAAGCGCCAGATATTCTTGGGTGGTATCGTCCAAAAGGTCGGTAAGACCGCTTTGGTCCTGGTATTGTCTTTGCCTGCGCTGTTTGTCCAGCCATTTGATGACCCTGTACTTTACCGAAGCCATCAGGTAGTTGTTGAAACTACCCGTCACTTCTATGGAATTTCTTCTTTTCCAAAGCGAATAAAAAATATCCTGCACAATACTTTCTGCCTCACTCACATCATCTACCTTGGCCACGGCTACGGCAAGTACGCGCTTCCAATAGCGTTGGTACATGCTCGAAAATGCGGCTTCATCATCAAGCCTCATTAACCCCAATAATTCATCATCTGAGAGCTTTGTGTAATCCGCCATGTTTAAAGATTCTAGCACTAATATAACAAAATAAGAAGATATTATAAATATGCCAGAAATATATTTGATCCCTTAAAAACCTACGAAAAAAGAGCGCAGGTGACCTCCATCACCTTACGCTCCACTATTCACCTGAACCTAAATTTCAACAAGATGTTGCTACCTTTATTTTATGCTGATTTGAGTGCCGCATTGATCCTGTCCAAGCAGTCGTTCAAATGATACCTGCTCATTTGGTCTTTCGTTTTTGGGATAGCGGCTTTTATCTTCGCCTGCAACTGCTTTAACTGTACCTTTCCAATACTGCTTACCTCTGAACCATCCGAGCTTCCTCCTCTTTGGTTAGCTGGCGCCGGCTGAGTGAGCCTTTGCGGATCGAGGCCGGCAAGCCTGATGAGGTTGCCTACATATTTTTTCTGCAGGTTACGGCGATAGATGCTGATCTTTTCATTGCCCTTGAGCTCCTGCCAAATGCCCCCCTCCAGATCGTTTAAGAACTCTACTGGTGGGTAGGCGTTTGTAGGATATTGTATCTGTGTGTTGATCAATGCACTTACCTTAAATAATAGCATACCCAGCGCTTGGGATTGTAACCCATCCACCAGCGTTACCGGGTTTTCACCCGTTTTGCTCAATATTTCCTTGTCCAATAGCCATTGCGGCGTTTCAAACACCTCTTGCTGCAGCCAGTTTAAGGCATCTTTCTGCTTACGTCGAGGAACAGCCGTATATAAAGGACCTTGTTGCTCTACCGTTTTAGGGTTGGCCATGACCCCGCCGATGTTGCCGCTTACATGGCCAATATACCTTCCAAACTGAGTCATGACTTCCTTATACATCTTTCTCAGGTTGCCGTAGTCTTCATTGGGTTCACGTGTCCACTCCATTAAACGGGGCACTATCCTTTGCAGGTTTCTCACGCCGTAGCTGCTGGCCAACATGGCATTATCTCCCAAATCTTCGGTCTGCGAACGGGGATCGGCAGTCATCTCTGACCCAAACCATAAGCGTTTGTTATTGGTGGTGCGTTCAATGATCCATTGGTTCAGCTTTGCGGCCTCCTGCGCTTTGGGCAGCTCTGGCCACCAGCGATAGCCCCATTCAATGGCCCATTTGTCGTAGTCCCCTATTCTTGGGAAAATCCCTTTTCGAGAAATCCCATCCTCGGGCTGCGCCACATAATTGAACCGGGCATAATCCATGATAGAGGAGGTATGTCCATTGGCTTCTACCCATGCCTTATCTCTCAGTTTCTCTACGGGTGTGGCGCTGCTGGCCCCCATATTGTGGCGTAAGCCCAGGGTGTGGCCTACTTCATGCGAAGACACAAACCTGATCAGCTCTCCCATCAGCTCCTCATCGAACTGCATTTTACGTGCCGTAGGGTCTATCGGCGCCGCCTGAACAAAATACCAGTTGTGCAGCATTTCCATTACATTATGAAACCAGCTAATGTGTGTTTCTAAAATTTCGCCGCTCCTTGGATCATGCACATGCGGTCCCATGGCATTGGCAATATCTGAAGGTTTATATACAATGGCGTTATAGCGGGCGCCATCAATGCTCCAAGTACTGTCTTGCGCTGAGGTAGGTGCTTCTTTCCCTATAATGGCATTTTTAAATCCTGCCTTTTCAAAAGCCACACTCCAATCGTTTACGCCTTGTATTAAATAAGGCACCCATTTTTTGGGTGTTGTGGGGTCTATATAAAATACAATGGGCTGTTTAGGTTCTACCAGTTCGCCGGCCAGGTATCTTGCCTTGTCCTCATCTTTGGGTTCCAACCTGAAACGGGTAATCATCTGTATCCGCTTCACTCCTTGCGGATTGGCATCAAAATCTGTATAACCGGTAGAAAAATAACCTACTCTGTCATCATATAGGCGTGCAGACATGGGTTTTTCGGGCAACAATAGCACAGAACTATTGATTTCGACGGTTGAATTACCTGCGCTGGGCGCCCCGGGTGCTGTTGGTGGCCTCAAAAAGGTTTTGGTGGTACGGATTTCGATGTTTCGGGGATGTGTTTTGATCGTATTGACAAAAGACTTATCTGGCTGGATCACACCAGGGCCTACCTTCCCGCCAAAAACGTCATTGTCTGTATTCAAATAATCGGTCACGTCAATCACTACCGCCGAGGAGTCTTTATTAAAAGCCTTTACGTCAAAGGCGGCCACAATGGGCTGCACACTGGAATTCAACACCGATTGGTACATGCTGTTTTCGTCCTTACCGGTGGCTCTTGTGGTATAAGAGATGTTCTTTATAAACAGCTTATGGTCGGGTCCTTTGGCAAAATGGATCACTTTCTCATTGAGCTGGTCGCCAGCATATCCCCCCATCGTTGATCCTATGGCGCCTTTGGCAACGCGGTTAACCACCAGGAGGTCTTTTTCCAGCAGGTGGTTGGGCACCTCGAAAAAATATCGGCTTTCTACCTGATGTACAGTGACCAGTCCCGTACGGCTAATGGCCTTTTTGGTAATCACGTCTTCATATTTTTTAAGCTTTCCAAGCTTTGCTTTGGCAATGCTGTCGGCCTTGGCTTTTTGTGCGGCAGCGACCATCATGGTTGCCTGGCTGGCTTGGTTGGTTTGGGCCTGCTTTTTGTCTTTACGGGCGGTAAAAATTTTGCAGGATAAGCACATTACGGATAACAGGGAGAATTGTAGGGCCAATATCAGATACCTCATCGTTTTTTTCTTTGCTTGATGAAGTAGGTGTTGCCTGTCGCCAAAAGGTCTTTTGGAGTTTCTGTCCAAAAGACCAGTCTTTAATTTTCTAATACAATAGTTGTTGTTCATTCGGTTGTTCTTTAGTTGATTTCGAAACTTTAACATCGTTTCTTATTGATAAGTCCTTCTATTAAGGGAGATTCCTCAAAGTATTTTGAAATTATTTTTTTGGAATGATCGTTAAGGTTGCGAGGTGTTGATGTGATGACTTAAAAAATTAAATACATAGGTGCATTAGAAAGTCTTTTTGTAAGTGCTCTAATATAAAAACATG
>JADLIF010005620.1:0-13858 GCA_016648015.1 Steinernema khuongi
CGATTCGGTTGATGAAAAACCCGGGGTTGTAGAAATTAATGGCCCCTGCCACTTCAAAGGCGCTAACCATGGTGCCGATGGTCAGGCCAGGATCGCCCGGCATCTTGCCCTGCGCCCAGAGCACCACCGTGCGAGGAATCTCCGTGATGGGATTGATTGCGCTATTTCCTTGGCGGACATACACGCGGATGCTCGGATATTGGTACACCGGGCGGTCGAACTTGACGTTGTAAACCTGCCCGCTCGCTGGGTCGGTCACGGGCACCACCGTGGCGCCATTCCAGTTGGCACCATCGGTTTTGTTTTTCAGCAGCGACATTGCTATTTCCGCATCACTGCCGCCGTCCACGCAGGCCCATACGCTGTGGGCAACCATGGTTATGCCGTCAACGTTGGTTGTGGCGTTGGTCACGTTCTCCCGGAACACTGCCGAGGTCACGCCGTCAATGTCCATGAGGCCGGATAACTGCGCCTCCCGCGTGCTGATGCCCTGGCGTGCGAGGGTCACGCGGCGGCGGCTGCGCAGCTCGGCGTCGGATTCCTCCAGCGTGCCCGGGAGCGCGGCGCTGGTGTTATAGACGGCCTCCCAGCCCAGCACCATATCCATCACCTCGGACAGCTCGCCAATCTGGCAACCAGTTGGGCCTGTGGTCGTGCAGACAAAAGCCCCCGTGGCCTGCCCGTTGGATGCCAGCAGCACGTTGCTACGCAGGGTCCAAATGCTGCCGTCAACGCTGCGCGCCTGGGCGCCAGATGGCACGAGGACGCCCGGCTGGCCCGTGAGCAGCACTGTAGGGATCACGCTGGCCGTTGCGCCCCTGCGCTCGATGCCCATCAGCGCGCAGATGGCGTCCAAGAATGGGCCGCCCGCGAGGTCTGGATTGATCTGGTTTGCGAGCTGGGCATTGTTGTTTGCCACGGTCTCGCGCGCCAGGGCCTCTGCCGTGACCATCACGCCCTGGGGCGTATCGGGCGCCGTGACGAAATTGGCACCAAAGGCTGCGCGCCACTCGGCGGCCACCTCGTCGCGCATGGTTGAGGTGTCGGGGGTGATGACGCCGGTTTGCAGATCAAGCGAATATGTCATGTAAATAACTCCAATTAACGGATGATTTCAGCAGTGAATTCCCAGTGCGTTGCGCCTGCCGCTTCGCTGGTTGTGCCGCCATTTTGAATGAACATCCAGGGATAGATGACATCCCCCGGCTGCAGCAGGAAAGTGCCAGATGCCGAGACCGGCACGAGCTGGCCCGCTACGCCCCCAGATTGGCCGCCGCCGAGGTTGCCATTTGCCAGCACGCCGCCACCGCTGTTGGTATGCCGATAGCCTGCCCAAATCAAGCTATTCGCCGCGCCGTTGACCACAAGGCCCCGCAGGACGATGCGCACCCACGCTGCAGCACCAGCGCCCGCCGCGAGCTGTGCGCCTGCAGGACCGGGCGCCACGTTGGCGAGGGAAAGTAAGCCCGCTTGCGTCGGGTTGTTCATTGCCAACAGCGTTTCAGCGGCAGGGATGCTGGCGCCCGTTGTGACACCCCGGTAATTTACGAGCCCGTTCTTTGTGATGTTGGCAGGCGTGGCGATGTTGCCAGTGATGCTTACGGGCCATGTGCCGCTGGCATTGCTGCCATTGCTGAATGCGTAGCGGGTGCCTGCAATGGTTACTGACGTTGGCGGGAATGCCTCATTGCCGACGCGGTAGCGGAACGTATAAGAGCCGTTCGCCACGGCATCCAGGCCGATCCCAGACGATACGAAATCGCCCCGGGCGTTGGTCGTGCCGATAGTCTGCCACGTCGCGCCGTCCGAGGACTGGTAGACGGTCTCATGTGGCGTTGCGCTGCGGATATCCACGGTCCAAGTGTCCGAACCTTTGGTATATGCGCCACCGTTGCCGTGGGCAATCGTGCAGCGTGTGGGCCGCATCCATGCGCCTTGCAAGGCCATGATCCACGGCCCCCAATACTGCAGCACATAGGTGTCGTTCATGGCCGGGGTTTTGGTCACATAGCGCGTACCGTTGTCAGTCAGCAGCGCGGCCATCAACGCTTCCCAGCGATTCCACGAGTTGTTGCCCTGGTTGCTGGCATTGCCAAAGATAGGCGTGAGGGCGCCCAGAGATTGGCACGCCCACAGCGCCGCAGTGTGCACAAAGCGATGGCCCTGATAAGTCAGGTGCAGGCCATCGTAGCCCGTGAGACCCATACGGCACGCCTGCCAGATTGGCAGCTCGAAATTGCCATCGACCGCCGCAAGGCCCTTTGTGTAGGTGTCCAGGGTGTTCCAGTTGGCCGCCGCCGTGCGCACGCCAGATTGCGCCGCGTTGGTCAATATCTCGTTGGTGTACAGGCCATTGAGCAGCCCGGACGTAGCGAGCTGCATGTACACGGGGAACGTCTGCTCATTCGTCAGCGTGGCGGGCGATCCGTGCACGCGGTCATAGAACGTTTCCGATGCGTAAATAATCTTGGCGCTGGGCAAATTGGTGCGCAGGCCCACCAGCAGATTAGATATTTCTGTCTGCACCTGGGGCACGCCAACGCTGGTTGCACGGAATGCATCATTCAGGCCCAGCGCCACGATGACGACTGCGGGATTGAGGTCGATACAGGTGCTGTATTGCGTGCCGCTGGCGCCATAGATGGGCGTGTTGCGTGCGTCATAGAACGTGTGCCCGTTGCGTGACAGGTCGAACACCGTGGAGCGCACGCCAGCACTGCGCAGGGCGTCCTGCAGGATCACGGGCCATGGCAAGTCCAGGGCACCCTGCTGCGCGCTCATGCTGTCGCCAATCACGACGATACGCACGCCCTCGCCGTCCAGGCCGCTCGGCCCTTGCGGACCTGTAGGCCCTTCGGGTCCGGTGGGTCCGGTAGGGCCTTGGATGCCTTGGATGCCTTGGATGCCTTGCGGCCCTTCGGGTCCGGTGGGTCCGGTAGGGCCTTGGGGTCCAGTGGGGCCTGGGTCGCCCTGGGGGCCTGTCGCACCAGCCGGGCCAGTTGGACCCGTGGGGCCTGCTGGACCCTGCTCACCATTGGCACCCTGGGGACCGGGAGGGCCTGCTGGACCAACACGCCCGGCCTGCCCCGACTCCGTGAGCTGCACAAGCGTCGGCTGGCTGGTGCTGCCGCCAACCCCGCCACCATTGCCAGACAGCAGCGACGTGACGCCATCGGCAGTGATCGCCACGCGGCCATCGTCAGTCAGCACAATGGCCGAGTAAACAACGGCGTCGCCCTGCTTTTCGACGGTCAGGCTTTCGACCTCGCGCACGCCGTCCACCTCCAGCAGCACAGCCCGCGCGGCGGCCTCAAATGCCTGCTGCCGCAGACCGCCGAAAGCCGTGGCGGCCATGGGCATGCCGCGCTCGATGTCCAACACCATTTCCCCGCGCTGGGCGCTCATTGCCGTGCGCGTGTCCTGCGCTACAGCATCGGCGCCATCCTTGACAATGAAACGCCCATTGGCGCCAATGTCCAAGTCATAGTCATTAGTATTTCCAAGCGTTGACATTTAAATGCTCCTGTAAATTACTGCGGGCCGCCAGTGTTGCCGCTGCCCGTTTGCACGCCGCTGTGCGTGTGGGTGCCGAACGTGATGCCGTCGATGGTCATGCCGCCGCTGCTCGTGACCGGGCCGGTCATTGCGATCCCTTGCGGTGCGTTTATCTCGACGTTCGGGGCCTCTATTTTGACAGTCTGGGCCGCCTTGATAGTCACGCCCTCGTTTGAGATAACGACCGCTGTGGAGCCATCTTTGTGCTGGATGACCATCGCCCCATCAGCATCGTCGGCGAGCGTGTAATTGCCCAACACATCGGGGATGAATCGACCATCGCTGAATGAGTGCGCGCGGTAGGTATTTGGCCGGGCGGTCTTGGTGCCAGCACCCTGCAGCCACAGGGATATATCGCGGTCGCTGGCTTCGATCCATCCGGTGTCGCCAGCCTTGAGCGGGAAGTTAATAAAGAACTCCCCGCCGCCCAGCGCCAGCACCGGCAGGTTTGCATATGGCGCGCGTGCCAGGGCCTCGCCAGATGTCGTAACCATGTTGATGGTGGGCACGACCGTGGCGCGGTTGGTGGTGCGGTTGTAGCTCACGACCGTGGCAGGCAGCATGCCGTCCACCGATTTCATGTACTTGTCCAGCACGCCACGCAGCATTGACGCCATATTGGCATCGGCGGCTGGGTCTTTGTCTAGGATGTTTTCGCTCATTGGAGATACCGCCCTTGCTTGTACGCCTCGACAGTCGTGTAGAACTGCTCGGAGCGGTTGGAAATGTCGTAGGCCATTTTGTAAATAATGTATTTGCCGTTGGCCCCGGGGTTAATAATGCTCTTTACCTCCAGCATCCCGCCGATGCGTGAGAAAGGTTCAAACATCATCTTTACCCGGATGCCCTGCTCTGTCAGCTCAGGGATGCCCACCATGCCGCTGCTCAGGTCGAGCACGTGCGTTTGCGCCGATTGCTTGGCGGCCTTGCCCACATCCTTGACAATCAATTTGTCATCATCGATATAGGCATTAACGCGCCCGATCTCGCCCAGCTTGTTGAGCTGCTGGGACTTGGCGCCCGTGAATGCGTAGCTTGCAATCTGCCGGTCGGTGGCCTCGAAGTTGAGGGACAGCTCCATGCTGTCGGCGATGTCCTGCGCAATGCGCTGCATGCTTATCATCCCCGCGTAACTCTTGCTGGTTACTTGGGTCTTGTTCCAATTATTTGTGCGGGCAGTCAGCGTGATGGAGATGTCAGGCGGCTGTGACGGCGTGGCGTTGATGATGTCTCCCGTAAATATCCGGGACAGGCCGTAGGACTCGCGCCCCGCCTCGACAATCACGCGCTTGCGCACGCCCAGCTTGTTGAAGGGGCTCGTTTCCGTAAGGATGTTGTCCCGGTGGTTTTTGGTCATGTTTGCAACCTTGATGGTTGCATCGTTGCTCGTGGCGTTGGCAACTTTGGTAATGCTGGCCTCAAGCATCAGGCCCTCAACCCAAATTATTTCCTTGCCAATCTCGATGCCCACGCGCATCAGTCGGGGATCAAAACTCATGCTGGCAGCTCCGACGCCGAAGCGTAAATAAGTTTGCACGACATCCCGAAGTCCTCCCACCATGGCAGCTCTGTATTGCCGTTGCCCGTGGCGAATGCGAAATTGCCAAGGCCGAGCTTTTGCATGTAGCGGTACGGCAGCAGTTGAAAGTCAGCCACTGCGCGCACGCCGTTGAGCAACTCCACGTCATTCAGGGTGAAATCCACGGCCATGCAGCCGGTGGCTTGATAGACGCGAATGCCCCATCGCTGGTTGTCCAGCACGACAGAAAACTGCTGCCGGGGAATTGCTTGGAGTGGTATCTCTTGCATGTTGTTGACTCAATGGAAAATGTCATAGGCCACGCTGCTGCGTGGGGCTTGCTCGCCGCGCTTGGCGGTATTGCTGCTCTTGCTGCTGCGGGCCACGCTGTTGCTGGCAGTGGCCTGGGACTTGAAGAATTGCACCTCCTGCAGCTTGAGCACGATATCGATGGCGTCTATTTTCTCGGGCGTTTCCTCGTGGGGCATATCCACAATCAACATATTTGGGAAGCTCGTTGCACGGCATTGGACCGTGAACAATTCCCCGCTGTTGAAGCTCGCCGCTATTTCCCCATAAGCCGCCGCGTATTGATCGCCGGATAGCGTAACCAGCAACTGCGCCTCAATGGGCATGATGACGCGATGATCTGTGACCGACGAGCCCGTTTCGAGCGGGTGACTCATGGCCTTGGCGCTGCGCACCGTCTGGATGCGCATGCTGCGCGCGACGGTGAATTTTTGGGTGCCATCCTCGGCGAAGATGCCTACCACGTCTGCCGCTGTTGTCGTCATGCTGCTACCCCATTGTCGAATTCATCATTGGCCTTGCGCAGCTCCGATTGAAGCGATTTGCCCAGGGCGGATGCCACGGCGTTGCCGTCAGTGGCCTGCGTGTTGACCGTTATAGGCCCGGTCGTGACCGTGGTTGTCTTGGTCGTGGACTTGTTGCTGATGCTGTTGGCGATGCTGCCGCTGTTGCGGGCATTCATGGGGCTCGCCTCTGCTGCCGAGACCTGTGCACGCCCGGCTGCTGCTGCGTTGCCAGCTCGCGCCCGTTCGCTCTCTTCGCGGCCCTTTGCTACAGCATCCCCAGGCTTGCGCATATCGGCAATCTCTTTGTCCGTGGGCAGGCTGTAGCGTTGACCCTCGGGGGCCTTGCTCACCTCCTTGGCGATGTCGCTATTGACGACAGCATCCACCACCTTATCCCCTGCCCAGCGCAGCGCATCGCCGACAAAAGAATCTTTGATGAAATTAAAGACCTTGGCGACAATATCAAACAGGCCCGTAAATATGTCGATCACGCCCTGGACGAAATCGCCAATCTGTTGGGACACCACCTTGACCACGGCGGCCAGAGCTGGGAAACGCTTTTCCATCGCGTCGAACACCACGCCCAGGCGCTTCTGCAGGTTGTCCAGCGCGGCGGCAGGCTCGTAGATGACATCTTTCAGATACTGGAATACGGCGCGCCCGATCTCCCACAGCATCTTTAGCGAGTCCACGATGTTGTGCACGATGTCGCCAACGATGGGCCAGCGCGCGGCAATATCCCCGATGAGTGATTTGCCCCCGGCCTCGAATGCTGCGATGTCGTCAACAATTAGTGCGATGGCTGCAGACACGGCCAGCAGCAGCGCGATGGTGGCCCCCAGGGGTGTCATCAGGAATGCGGCTGCAGCGCGGCCCATCGCCATCGTGAGGCGTGCGATTGCGGGCAGCAGGGCCGCCGTGATGGCCGCCGCGATGACCCCGAAGAACGTGCCGACGAATGTGCCGTGATCACGCACCCACATAACCACCTTCTGAATCACCTCAAGCCACGCAGTCATGCCGGGCAGCACAGCAACCATGATGCGGCGGCGCACGTCATCCAGCACCGTGTTTGTGTCCTGCATCTGCCGCTTGTAGTTGCGGGCCACCTCCACTTGCTCTTTAGTTATTTCCCCCAGGGCCTTTTGCTTTTCGATCATGGCCTGGATGCCTGCAGTGCCCTGGCGCAGCACGTCCACCATGGATTGATCAATGCCCAGGGACTTGGCAAGGTTGTCGGCCTGCCGGTCGTTGAGACCCTTGAATCGGTCGGCGACTTTCTCCAGCGCCCCCAGCGGATCGCGCGTGCGCTGCGACAGCATGGCGAGCGTGCCGCTCAGGCCCTCGGCGCTGCCCCCAGCAGACTCTACGGCGCGCGTCCACAACATCAGCTCATCGGCGCTGATGTACATCTTGCGGGCTTGGTCTGCGATCTTGGTGGTGTCGTCGGCGGCCTGGATGGCTGCGGCTTTGACGGCGGCCCAGGACAGGTAGGCGGCAGTCACGCCTGCCACTTTCTTGCCCAGCTCAAACAGGTTTTCGGCCATGGTCTTGGCTTGCTTGTCCTGCTTATCCAGCGCGTCGGTGGTTTTATTTACTGCCTCTTCGGCATCCTTTTCCTTCTTTTCGAGGTCGGAAATATCCGCCTTGAAAACATAGAAAAGCGTGTCTAAAACGTTCATGGAACCCCCTATGAAAAATGCCTCTATGCGCGAAGCAACAGAGGCATTTTAGTTTCGGCAGAAGCTCAGGATTGCGCGGCTTCGGCGGCGAGGTGCTCATTTGTCCTGCGGACTATCACCACCTCGTGCATCTGCATGCAATCCTCCAGCGTGTAAACCGTGCGAAGCTCGTGCAGTGTGGCTAGTTTTTCGCCGACGAGGACTGCACAAATTTCATCAACGTTTCTGACGCTGACTTGCTCAAATGCTGCGTTACCAACGCGAGGAATTTTGAGCTTCTGCCATCCGTGAAAAAATCGAAATTGTATTGAATCATCGCCCATTCCAGCTTGATCAATGTTTCGGTTTTTTCAACGTGGTTATTTACCAGCGCCTCGGTGGCCAGGGCGACGATAGAGCCGTCCTCCCGGCTCACGCCGACAAAAGCCATGATGCGCATCATGAGCGCGTGGTTTGTCTTGTAGTCGCCGATCTTCGGCAGTGCCGAAGCGGGGTACTGCATGAGAATTTCCCGGCCAACAGTAGCCGGGAATTTGTGCAGTACGTAGGTGACGCCATCGATATCGGTGGGATTGGGGTGCAGCAGCATTTACTGGATGTCCTCAAATGCAAAGATGTAGGGCTTGGTTTTCATCCGGCCAGCCGAGGCCACCGGCTTGCCGAGGATACCATCGGTAATAACTCCCCGCAAGAGCCGCACGCTCGTGCCGTCCGGGTAGGCGACGGTCACGGTGATGATGTCCTGCGCCGGGCGGCGGCCAGCGGCGGCACGATTGGCGGCGGCCAGGATCGCCAGATTGCGGTCGTCGTCAGTGCCAGGGATGACGGCCAGCGTGAGCAGCACGGGGTTTGCCTTGCTCCACACAACCATATCGCCATTGAGGCCCATAGCCTTGTCTCGGAGCTGCACGCTCTGGCTGTCCACGGGGTCGCTGTCATCGGCGAACTGGGACAGCACAAAGCCGCTGGGGAAGGTCTGCGATGCCTTGACGGTCACGCGCAGGCCAAAGGCCGAAATGTCTTGAGTCATTGTTAATTACTCCTATTTGTTGAGGGGTTGCTTACACGAGCTGGTGAGAGCCCTCGACCTTGCGAATTGCGTCATCCTTGGAATAGATCAGCGTGTAAACCGCCTTGTATTCCGTGGCGCCGCTAACCGTGGTGTAGGGCTCGATTTGCACATCCAGGATGTACCCCGCGCTCTCCACGGTCTGCCATGCAAGGTTGTCGCCGGTCTGCGTGGCAATGAAAACCTTTTGCGCTTGCGTCAGGGTCTTGCCGATGCTGATGGTGCCGTTGACCAAGGCTTGGTCAATTGCAACCTGCACGGTGTCGGCGATCTGCGCGCGGCCCGCGATGTTGGCAGGCACGCGGCCCACGGACAGCAGCAGGCTCATGATTTGCGAGCCTGCGTAATCCTTGAGCCACTGCTCGTTGCCGTACACGTTCATATCCACCGGCGACGTTGCCACGCCCATCAGGGTTCCGCGTTGGTAGAACTCGATCTTTTGGCCCGCCGTGGAGGTCTCGCCGTAGTAATTGACGCGGATTGCGTCGTAGGTGTCGGCGTCGGCGCTGGTGTTCACGCTGGCGGTAAGCCCGGCCATTTGCTTGAACATGTAGTTCTGGACAGAGCCGCGCTTGTTGTACTCCGTGGCCGCCAGGATCGCGCAGGGCAGCAGCTCGGGGTATTCGCCCGACACGGGGGACAGTGTGAGGCCGGTGCCGCTGTAGCCCGCCAGCGCCTCGGCCCAGGCAGCGGCGGTCGCTTCTGTCACGGTCGCGTGGAATTGGTACATGACGTTTTGCGCCATGTTGTACGCGGCCACATCGACGGCATCCGTGAGCTGCAGGACCGGCATGAACACGAAAGAGCCGAAATTGTTGGTGATGCCCTCGGAGCGGGTCAGGGCGCCGACTGCAGTGATGGGGCCGCTGCCTGTGACGTTGACCGCACCATCCGCCACCAACAGGCCCATCATCGCGGCGAGGTTGTTGCTGCCGGTGTCCGTTGCAACTGCCGAGATGGTTTGCGAGGTGCTGGGCACGGCGATGGAAAACCGCGAGGGGCCGATGCTGCCGATGGTCACAGTTGCCTGCGCCAGAGCCGCGTCGGCTGCACGCACTGCGGTTTGCAGGGTGCTTGCGACATCGGCCAGCGATACGGCTGCTGTGAAGTCCACGCCCTGCACCTGGTAGGTCGTGCCGCCCAGGTTGATCGACAGTTGGCCCGCGCTGATGGCCTGGAATGCAGCGATGCTCTTGAAATCATTGTTGCCGATGATTGTGGCGTTATTACCGCCAGCAGAGAATGCCGCAAAACTGATGCGCTTGGGCTGGCTGATTGCCGGGCTCACATATCCGAAGTACGCCGACGCGCGGCGGAACTCTTCGGAGCTGGTGCCGAAGAACGTGCCGACATCCGTGGCATTGGAGAACTCCAACACCACATCAGGCGACACCAACGGCGAGCTTGTGAAGAGTCGCAGGATTAGGTCGCGCTGACGCACGCCAGCACCCCCGCCGACACCGGAAACGATGGAAACATAACGATTGAAAGGAATGCTCATGGCTGATTTCTCCTATGGTTGAGCGGTCAAATTATCGCAGGCACGGGGAGCATCTTGAATTCATATTGTGTGATCGCCAGGACTTGATCCACAAAATAATCCACATGCTTAACTACGAGGTCAAACGTGGGCATGCGCTCCCATTGATTTGACTCATTTTGAAATGGCAATATCTTCTGCTCCGTCACGCGCAGAACGGCCACGCCTGCCGCCTGGGCCTTGGCAATGAACTCTTCGCCCTGCAGGACGCCGCAGATAGCCGCCAGGGCGTCGCTGGGCGTGGCGGCGTCGGGGTCGGTGCTGTTGCCGGTGTAGGCGCTGAATTGCACCGTTGTCTCAATGGGCTGGTTTTCGTACAGGCGCATAACGCCCGCGTCGTTGTCCCATTTGTTGGTCCGCTCCATCCAGCCATACCGATAATTGCCGATGGCAGCAAAAAATACCGTGGGGGTTGAAGGGCGGCCCTCCTGTGTCGGCTGGAACGACAGTTGATAGCCGAGCGGCGTGGGAAACCGCTTGGGGGCGATCTCAACCAGCAATTGCCGGATCAGCTTGTAGATGTCGTTCTCACGCATGGCCTGCCCCCAGCTTGACGCACAGCGCGGCCACCCAGCCATCTTGCCCGGCCCAATCGGTCGTGTTCTCCACTTGGAACAACTCGCCGTTGTAGGTCATGCGGTCGCCGCTGCTGTCACGCTCCAGGCCGAGCACCTCGCGGGGCACGTACCACGTGACATATTTCTTGGACAGGTCCAGGCCCTGGAAATAGTACGAATTGCGCGACACGGCCTGCACGCTGGACAACTTCACGGGCACAGGAGCGGCATAGGTAGCCACCAGATAGCCTGCCGAGTTGGTGGTGCGGCTGACGGCCTGCAGGTATTGCACGGGCTCTTGTGGGGCGATGGCGCCCAGGGCCACCTCCAGTAAATTCATGCCGGGAATCATGGCTTATTTCCTCCTATGTTTCACGTGAAACCTGATGCGTCAACGTCTGCATCAGCACGCGGGTGTCAGACAGTGGTTTGGTGCTGCTGTTGCCCCTGCGGCGGCGCGCGGCAAGCGTGGCTTTTGCCAGGGGCGGGTCGTTGACGTTGATGATTGCTTCGCGGAAATCGCCAGCGATCACGGCGCCCATGGCCTCCATCACCATGCCGCCATCTGTCGCACGTTTGAGCAGTTGCCGCAGCTTGGCATTCCACTCGTTGGACTTGGCCCGCACGGTCGGACGCATGTAGGCCCGTGCGGGGATGTTTTTGGGCGCAAAGCCAAACTCTTGGATTGCGGCCACGTAGGCCACGGGCGTGCCGTCTGGATACTTGGCCGACTCAAACCAGCCAGCTCGCACCTCCACGCCGTCAAGGGACTGCGTTAATGCCTCTAGCTGTGCCTTGGCCGGACCTGGGGTGCGAGTTACTGGCATTATCGAAAGCTCCCGCCGACTTTGCGAAAACCGGACAGCTCTGGCCGCCCGCCGATGTAGGCGCCGCCCGAACCCTTGGACGACAGGAGCGCCCACAGTTGCAGGCCGTAGGGCGATTGCGACAGCCAGAACTGCCACCCCGATGTGTAGGGCGGAACTTGGAATGTCACGCTCACCTTGTCGATGGTCGATGACTGCACGGCGCCGACTTGTCCCGGGCGGTGCGCGGCCATCGTCATCAGGTAGCCGATGTGTGCCATGCAGAGCCACAGGGCCATCTGCAGGCAGTCGGCAGCGATGACGCAGGAGTCAGCAGGAGCAATCTCGCACGAGGCCAGTTTGAACCAAAACTCTATCTGCGTATCGGTGTAAATAGCCGGGTCCGCGAAAGCCGGAAAGGCCGCGCGGAAACCTGCTATGTCTGCTGTGTGCACGGCCATGGCAATTACTTGATGCGCTTGCCGCCCTGGCCCGTGGTCTTGGCGCCAACCGCAGCGGGCGCCTCGTCCTCTTTGTAGTCCTGGGGCACGATGGGGGCCGAGTTGTCGCGGCCCGTCATATCGGCGGCCACCTCGTCGGGGTCGCTGGGCTTGCTGTCCAGAATCTGCACATAGCCGTTTGCCTTGTGCAGCTTAAAGAGGTAATGACCTTCGAGGAACTCGGCCTCTTCGCGCGTCACGGGAGTGATCACGCCGCGAGGGGTCACGAAACGCTTGTTGGCGACACCAGCGCCACCGGCCACCGTAATGCTGCGCTCGATGACGGGAAGGTTATCCGCAACTTGCGGCTTGAAGCCCATGTATTCGACGGCAGCGGCCAGAGTGGATGCAACATACAGCTTATCGGACATAGTAAATAACTCCAGTTGGTAAAAGAAAAAGGCCCACGCAATTTCTGCGCAGGCCCTTATTGTCGCACGTCAGGCCGAGGGCCTTAGCGCATCAAATGCCGGTGTAACGCACCACGGCATAGGGGCGCTTGGTCATCACGCCAGCGGTCGCATTGGTGAAGTCCTCGATGTAGCTTTTGGACTTTTTCTCAACGCCCAGCGTGACAAACTTGGCGGGCACGATGTGCGCAATGGTCGCGCTGTCATCGGTCGCGCCGTCGTCCACCTTGTCGGCGTACAGGTAGAACACAGCCGCGCCGCCGTTGGCATCGTCCAGCTCGGGAGCCGACTCGATGCGCACGTTGGGATAGTTGGTGCGCATCCAGTCCAGCACGGAGATGCCGAAATCGCTGGTCGTGGTCAGCAGGTCCACGCGCGACGTGGCGACGGCCATGGTGATGGGAGTGCCCTTGGGGTCAATCACATCTTTCGAGTTGGTGCGCAGCGAGGACAGAGCCAAGCGGATGTCCCGCACGATTTCAAGGAAGGTCTTTTGCGCCCAGGTCGCGCCACCAGCACCAGCCGGGACCGACACATAGGCCGGCAGGTTGGGGTCGTTGAGCAGACCATAGGTGCGGTTGTCGCCGTTGTTGTAGCCATAGAAGCCCACGCGGTTGCGCTGGATTTCCAGGGCCAAGCCCACGGCCTTGCGCTTTTCGGCGGCAGTGCTCAGGCGCATGCGGGCGCTGCGTGCATCCTCCAGCGCGCCCACCTCGAAGCCCAGCTCGAAACGCACGATGGTGCGGCGCTCGAAGTTGGCATTCCACGAGGCCAGCGGCACGTTGCTGTGATCCATGTAGGGCACAGCGGTGCCCAGGGGCTCCAGCACGCCCTGCACGATTTCCTCGTCCTCCCAGGCGCCCACGGTCTGCATGCCGAGCAACGTATCGATCTTGCGAGCACCGGAAATCACCAGCACAAAGCCGGGGAGCCATGCTTGCAGGAACTGGATTTGCGCCGCAATGCTGGGCGTGGTCATGGGCGACAGCGGCGCGGGCGACGGGCCGAGGTTGTTGCTGTCCATTGCCACGGTCTCGCCGCCCAGCTCGCGCATGGCCGAGCGGACGAAACCATTGGTGATGTCGATGCCGACGCCGCGCAGCGCCGCAAACTGCGCCACGTCCTCGGGCGTCAGCTTGATTGCGGCCACCTTGCGGGCGCTGATGCGCGTGTGAACCTTGGATTGAGACATTGCTTATTTCTCCTGTATGTCTGTGGATTGTTGACTGGGGCTCAGGGCGCGACGGGCGGGAAGCCGAACGGGCCGTTGAGCGTGACCACGACCATGCCGGGTTCGGCAGGCGTGGCGCGATTGCCACCGGGCAGCGGGGCCACCACGGCGCCGGGCAACAGCGTGCTGTTTGCCGGTGCCGCAGCAGTTGCAGCGGCGGTCGTGATGACGCCG